>ONZH01019830.1:0-54332 GCA_900303285.1 Rhinella marina | reverse complement strand
TCAAAGTCAGGACCACTGCTACTTTCCTCCGGTGGCTGGGACAGGATATCAGGTGTGGCACTGGATGCCCCTCCCTGGCTCTGTTGACTGCTTACAGCCAACACCTCCTCTGGAGTCTCAGTACGTTCCACCCGCTGACTTTGGTGGACTTCCTCCTCCTCCTCCTCATCACTAAAAAGTGGTAGAGACTCCAAGGGCAGATCAAGGTTTGCAAAGAGTTCCCTGGCAGAAGGTGCCCCAAAGGAGAGTGGCATTCTAATAATAGGGGACGGGGCAGAGGACTCTCGCTGACCGTCCCATGTAAGGGTGGTGTCGGATGATCCAGCCGATGCCTGACTCCTCGTTTGGGAGCTTTGGGCGGTGGAATTGGAGGATTGGGTAAGCCAATCTATAACCGCTAGCTGTGTGGCTCTTACTTGACCAGTGGCCGTCAGGGGTAGCTGCACCCTTCTGCCACGCCTGTTACCCCGGCTGCCACCGGGCCTGGTGCTGCCACTTCTCCTACCCTCACCGCCTGGTGTTGCACTCCTTGCCTGGGAAGTGCTGGAAGTAGGACGTTTGGACATATTTTTATTGTGTGTGGGGAAATTAAATTATGTTTTTTTTTATACTTTTTTAAACTTTATTTTTTTATAACTTTTTTTAACTTTTTCTTTAATTTTTTTTAACTTTTTCTTTAATTTTTTTTTTAACCCTAACCCTAACCCTAACCCTAACCCTTAACTTCTATATCTAGCTTTCTCTTCCTCTCTCCTGCTTCTCTCACTAACCCTTTCTATTTCTTCTCTATCTCTCCCTGTATCTACTTGTTTGACTATCTATCCATCTATCTATCGATCTATCTATCTAGCTATCTCTTTTCCCTCTCTATCTATGGAGCTCCTTTCTCTCGGATGTCTGAAGACGCACTGACAAAATGTCGGCGCGCTCAGGCACTTCCGGGGCTGTGGGGGTGACGTCACACATCTTCTTTTTCACAGAAAACCAGGATACAAGGGATTATAGGAGTAATAATCCCTTGTATCCTGGTCTAGTCTGTGAAAAAAGTACAGTTTTGCGTCGCCGTTTTTTTTTTTTTTACCAAATTCGTTATGAATCGGGTTCGTTACGGTTCGGTTCGCTCAAAATAACGGCGACGCAAAATATACGCATATTTGAGAATGTACACTAATGCGTACGCTAATGCGTGTACACATTAGTGAACATTCTCAAATATGCGTATATTTAGGGTATGGAATATGGCATATTCCATACCCCAAATATACGCATAGTTGAGAATGTTCGCTAATGTGTACGCATTTTATGAATTCATACGCATTAGCGTACGCATTATCATACATGCTCAATAAATATGCGTATATTTTGCGTCACCGTTATTTTAACCAGATTCGTTACGAACTTTATCAAAATTCGGTTCGGTGACGAACCGAACTTTTGGGAAAGTTCGTAACGAATCTGGTTCATTACGGTTCGGTTCGCTCATCTCTAATATGGAGCCTGAAAGTCAAAAGTTCAAAACATTGATCCCTTATTGCTCATCAGTGTACAATGCTCCCCCTGTAGTATAATGCCTCCGTTTACATAATGCTTTCCCCTATAGTGTAATGCCACTGTATTATATAATGCTCTCCCTCAGTAGTATAATGCCCATGTATATATAATGCTCCCCTCTGTAGTATAATGCCTATGTGTATATAATGTTCTCCCAGTAATATAGTGCTTATATTATATAATGTACTCACCCTGTAGTATAGTGTGCAGAGATATGTAATGCACTTCCCCTGTAGTGAATAGGCAATGACATCAATGTGATCTCTTGTGCTGGGTCAACGACTGCGCAATGATGTGGTCACATGACTATATCATTGCACCACCCATGACCCGGAGGTCACAGTGATGTGATCGCAACCATCTGAACCATACTACTGCCTCATAGCCTATGGGGTTGAAGGTGGGGACAGCAGCAAGCTGTCATCCCCATAAAAGGCGGGTTGACTGCCTTCTCAGACGAGACAATCACCTCGTGGCATAAGTGGGCGTAGTGATAACTCACTGAGCTAAGTTAATTCAGAATGTTTCCCATATGGGACAGTATCACAACGACTTGTGCAAAATGGCAAACTAAAGATGTCCCTACACTTTCAATGTCACTGCTGTGTGCACGGCCTACCTACCCACCCAGAAGCCCCTGAACTAATTATTTGCATCACTCCAACAGAAGGAGGAGAAGGGAGTTTGCCATACCTGGAGACCCATCTGATGACCTCATCCCTGAGATACAGCCAGGTCCCTTGCAAGTCCTTGGACTGTGGACAACCTTGGCCCACAGTACTTAAAGTGAAATCACCAATAGTTTATATCACAGACTTTACTAAATACTGGCTTGGACCTCATTTACGTGTCTGTGTCCATTTTGCATACACAAATATTCATACTGTTTAGGACTTGCCTCTGTGTTTTTTTACTATAGCTGACATAACATGGATGGCATTGGTCTTCTGTCAATGGTTTTCATCAACCCATATATTTCTTAGGCCATATTTGGACCACAAAATGGATCAAAGAAGTGCACACACCATTTTTTTTCCACTGACAACAAGGATGTGTGGACAGGCCATAAATTTGTGAGTTTTCTAAGAACAGGAGTTAATGTTGGTGTTGTCCCAATGAGGGAATATACTACTGTGGGATTTTTTATTTCGAATATACTGCCACCCAAGAGTGTGCTGAGAAATGTACACTTTTATTTTTATGCAAATGAGGCATTGGAGCACCAGGAGGTGAGCTTATGGGGTTTGAGCAACACCCCATGCGCTCATTTTCTCTACTCGGCAAGCAGCAGAAGACTTGGTATGCATGCACCGTGCTAGAGAACCAGTGCGCAGACGCGAGAAATTACCGCTAGATGTGAGCTTTTAATCTAAGGGAAGGGGGCATTTTTTAACAAGGACGGCATTTGTATTGAGCACCAGGGGCATTGATGGAGCAGTGCTCAAACCACATAAGCCTGCCTCTTGGTTCTCCAATGCCTCATTTACATAAAAATAAAAGTGTACATTTCTCCAAAACACCTGCACCTACAAAAAAAAAAGGACACAAATCACTTTACTCAGCTAGATCAACCCTACCAGGCTATTTGCCTGGTTTAATAGGGTTGATCCTGGTGACAGAGCCACTTTAAAGGTAAGGGCTAGCCACCACAAGGACACACACAGACACCTCTGTCATTGGGCAAAAATAGCAAGATGCACAGCAGAGTTAAAGGGATCCTTCTCCTTTAATCCTGTTAATATTCTGTGAGGTACAGAGTAGCACCCTTGATGACCCACGAAGCCACAACAGTTTTGCATCCCTTGGGTTGTGTGTAGTCCTGCATGTAGCTAGATCTTGATGGAACTCTCACGCGGTTTTGGTCTAGGACTGCTCTAGAAAGCTGTGCTGTTGTTCCAATAAAATTCTCTTGGACAACCATAATGTGGATTGTCCAGCTCATCCTAGCCCTTCTACTGTATATCCTCTGCATTTTTATAATTTAAAAAAACTATAAAACACCAGCGCTATCGCTATCAGTAGTGGCTGATCCCAAAATCTTATGATAAGAACCACAAAGAGACTGGGGACCGCTGCAAGATACCACTAGTGGGGTCGCCCAAACTCACAAAAAAGTAGTAATAAATGTTCTATAAAGTAAATGTATCTGCGCTGGTATCGGCGCTACAGTATAGTCACCAAGGATGGATATTATAAGTTTTAGTAGTCAAGTTTTAGTAGTTGCATCACTCCTTGTCAGTAGATTAAGTACCTGTCTTTATCGAGGTTCCAGTTAGGGAGGCAGTCCTGTATGCAGAGAGTCCTGGAGCGTGATGTAATAGCGTCCCCTCTTCTGAGTACTTCCACTGTGTGCGCGCTGTCCCTTGCCGGAAGCTGGCGTGCACGTGGGTAAACTCTCCTTGCCGTTGCCACGGAGAAGCTTCTGTGTGACGTCACACTTCTTAGTAAAGATGCCTGTAAGGACCAAACAACGTCCAACGCGTTTCGGAATAGCCGTATTCCTTCGTCAGGGACAGTTCGTCTCTCTCCCTTTGGTACTTAAAAAGGCTTCCCTCCCCTGGCATTGGCCGTACTCAGCCGTACTTAGTCTCTGGATATCTTTAATTTCTTTAATTTCTCGATTACTTTAGTGTTTTAGTTTTAATCATTATTGCAATATTAGACTAACATGGTTAGTAAATCCCCTTCATATATCTCTCATGCAGTCATTCATTATTCAAATGAATGTGTATAAATTGCCAAATAATTAAACAAAAGGAACCTATTCTAGAAATAAATAATGGGACAGAGACCTTTAGGATAGAAAATTATCTCACATGCAGTACCAGGGGGGTGATTTATTATATAAAATGCCCCTGTGGTAAGTTCTATATAGGAAGGACAAAAAGACCTCTCAAAATAAAAAATATTATTTCACTGAAAGAGTAGTAGAAGCTTGGAACAAACTTCCAGCAGAGGTGGTTGATACATCCACAGTAACTGAATTTAAACATACCTGGGATAAACATGTATCTATCCTAAGATAACAATAAAGGAATAATAAAAGGGCAGACTAGATGGACCAGGTGGTCTTTTTCTGCTGTCAATCTTCTATGTTTCTATGTTTCTAAAATCAGGATAAGGGAACACATTAGAAACATTGAAAAGAAATATGAAGGTCATCCAGCCACTTCAAGACATATCATGGTGGTAAACCCCAAGGAATGTCCTTTGGAGGCCTGGAGAAAGTAAAAAGAGACATAAGAAGAGGAGATTATATTGGGCAGATGTCCAGGAGTGAATGACGCTGGATATATAACTGTAACAGCTTGGCCCCTAGAGGACTAAATCAGGAAATCAAACTATTTGCTTTTAAATAATAAAAAGGAAAATAGGAGGGGAAATACAAAGTTGTTTTTTATAGGAGGAATAATAGAGGAACCCAATGGAGCAGTATATGCAAATGCAAAAACAACTCATTTCAATAATGGATGACTGCATGAGAGATATGTGAAGGGGATTTACTAAGCATATTAGTCTAATATTGCAATAATGATTAAAACTAAAACATTAAAGAGACGAACTGTCCCTGACGAAGGAATACGGCTATTCTGAAACGCGTTGGACGTTGTTTGGGCCTTACAGGCATCTTTACCAAGAAGTGTGACGTCACACAGAAGCTTCTCCGTGGCAACGGCAAGGAGAGTTTACCCACGTGCACGCCAGCTTCCGGCCATGGGAGCGCGCACACAGTGGAAGTACTCAGAAGAGGGGACGCTATTACATTGCACTCCAGGACTCTCTGCATACAGGATTGCCTCCCTAACTGGAACCTCGATAAAGACAGGTACTTAATCTACTGACAAGGAGTGATGCAATACTGATTTGACTACTAAAACTTATAATATTCATCCTTGGTGACTATACTGTAGTGCTGATCCCAGCGCAGATACATTCATTTTTATTATTTGCCTCTGAAGGTTGCCAGTTTAATATAAAGCAATATATGGTTTTCTATAGCTTCCACATACAGGTAAACTCATTTTTTTCAATTATAGACTTTATATAAATAATGCACAAACACTGGGTACTAAAAAAGCTAAAATAACCTTGATGCCTTTTTTCTCAGGATCAGCGAGGGTCTTAGAGTTCAGACCCAAGTGACCATGAAGTGACTGCATATCCTAGCAATATGTTACTGCCTCTTAAGAAGTGCATACCTCTTTAACTATTTTTTGGTTCTTTTAATACTAAATTCTTTGCTTTTCTTTTATCGTCTTTTTTTCTTCTTCGGCTGTGACACTGACTAGGTCAAATCAAATCTTTAGAAATAATTTTTTTCAAATCCTTAAATCGGTTTAGAAGCACATTTATAAATTAAATTGAATGCCATGGATAACAATGACACAATGAGAATAGAATAGATTTCAAGGAAACCTCCAAAGGGTACAACAAAAAAAGAAACTGTAAAAGAAATAAAGGAAAAAATTAATTAAACATCCATATAGATCTGAATGTAGTCCTGATTTGATGTCTTCAAATATTAAGATTTGTAAAATATTTAAACTTTTTTCACTGTACTCAGTTATTTACATTACATTATATTTTTTTTATTTTTGTGTATCTGCTATTATCAAAAAGAAGAACCCGCAATATCATTAACGTTGATATTCCTGACCACTGCAATCAAAAACGTATCCCCTATGCACTGGATGAGTTCCTAACTTAGCTCCCGTATCTTCCTTTAAAAGCAAATTTTGTTCCCTCACATAAGTCAACTGTAATACATAGGTGGGATAAGCTCTTGAGGAGCCAGAGGTAGTTCAGGATGACAGCAATTGGATGGAGACATCTCTTCCACATCTGTGCAGTTCTCAATCCGGGGGTGACTGGCCACACTATCAAGTATCTCTTGTTGGGTCCATCAGCTCCTAAACCTGTTTTTCCTTACCTAATATGAGGAGTGTTCAATAAGTTATCTACCTCAGCATGTGCTGTCAGTATTAGAAAGCTGAGCTTGTCTGAGCAGGTTGAGACCTGTCTGGATATGCAATACACACAGTAGTAGTTCATTCTGATGGAAGCACTGGATGTGACAGGATGGTAGGTGCAGTATAGTATGGTTTACAAAGAAAGTGAGGGATTTGAAGGTTCGTTCCTTGATTAAATTCCTTACAAAGTAAGAAAAGATGCCTAAAGAAATCCATGAAAGGATGATTGCTGTATATGGTGAGGATGCACCTTCCTACTACCAAGTTTTGGGCCAAGCAGTTTAAATGGGGCAGGGAATCAAGTAAAGATGACCCCCATTGAGGGCGACATGTTGAAGCATCTTCAAAGGAAATATGCCATGAAGGAGGCCGTCGGGTCAAAGTCAGTGTTATTGCTCATGAATAAGGCATTTCAGTTGGCATAGTTTCCAGTATCATTCAAGATGTTTTGATGATTTGAAAGGTCAGTTCCCAGTGGGTCCCACGAATGTTGATGCTTAAGCAAAAAACTTGTTGCCAGCAATTTAGCTAAGAGAATTAACTGTCACAGTACAAGTAGGGTAAAGTGCAGCCCTGAGCTCCGCCCACACCACTTTCCCTACCTACTTGCACGATCCATCCTAATCGACGGGGCACAACTAGATGGCGGTCCCTAGCTTAAATACATGCAGGGCCTTACAGGGAAGTGGAACAAAGGGAAATAACTGCAAAGTCAGAACACACAGATACAAATAAATACCAAGCCGAGGTCTAGAGCCAGGAGGTCACGTCAAATAACAAGGGAAGATATGGGAGCGAAGTCAAATATGAGCCGAGGTCAGAAGCCAGGAGGTAGGGTCAGTACAAGGGGTAACACAAGTACAAGGTCAATTACTAGCCGAGGTCAGGAGCCAAGGGGTTGCATAGAACAAAGGGAATTACAAGGACGAGATCAAATTCAAGCCGAGTTCGAGTAACAGAGGTTGCAAAGTAGAACAAACGCTGGTGAGAGTATAAAGACCAATCACAGGCAACCTGTGGCCAGCAGGTTGCCTGTTTAAATAGGCCAGATTCATGGGTCACGTGACGTGGGCAGTGTCACGTGACCCACATCAGAAACCATAACACACCCGAGTGCCGACTCATCCACATCGGTGCTCAGTACCTTCCCTGCTCATTGTCTAGAGGATGGAGGACACTGGTCACGCTGAGAAGACGTGCGCGGCCAGGTCCTCCCCGCCCCCTGTTACCATGGAGACGAGGACGCCGGCCGTGTCTGTCACCGGGTCCTCGCTCCTCCCCATCAGAGGGATGCCGGCTCCCCATTACAACCACCATGATCTTGAGACCAAAAAGAGTCCATGCAATGGAAGCACAAAGGGTTACCAACCCCAAAGAAATTTTATGTGCAGCAGTTAGCTGGAAAGATCATTTCAACAGTTTTTGGGATACAGAAGCCGTTTTATTACTAGAATTTATTCCACACAAGACAACAATTACTGGAGACACCTATGCTTCAACAATGAGGCATTACGTGAGGCAAAGAGAAACACTGTGGGAAGTTGTTGGCAGGTGTATTGCTGCTTCATGACAATGTGCCAGGTCACAAGTCTCGGAAATCACAAGCTGCTATCAGGGAATGAAGCTTCATGGAGCCTAACCATCCACCCTACAATCCAGACCTAGCTCCCAGTGTTTACTATCACTTTTGGAACCTGAAGAAATTTCTACATAGGCAATGATTTTCTGATGATAAAGCAGTCAAAGAGGCAGTAACAGAGTTTCTGCAGCAGCTATAAGTCTCCTTCTATTCTGAGGGTGTCCGTTCACTGGAGGCAAAGGGTAATACGTTTGTTGAAGTAAAGGGGAATTACACTGAAAAGTGCTAAATTCAATTGCTTTCATATTCAGGTAGATAACTTATTGAACTTATTGGGCCCCCGTTCTCTGAATTGGTAGAAATCCCAGTGGTAGGGCCCCTACCAATCTTATTGTTATCCCCTCTCCTGTGAATAGGGGATACATTGTTATAACCAGAACACCCCTTTAAAGATGATTTATGGATTTCAAAGTGCAACATAGTTCCATTTTTGTATCTATACATTCCAGGATCTATAACTTTTTCTCACTATTTTGCTAATGCCGCTGTGTTTTTTTGCATTTTAAGGCATACAAACAACATATATTTTATTTGTGCAAACAGTTTAGCAGAAAGTGTAAAAAATGAAATTCTGCTACTTTTTCATTTTGTGATTCTCAGAACCTTAGTGACATTAGTTATTAAGTTATTAAGACTTAGTTATTAAGTTATTAATTATTATTAATTATTATAATTATTATTAATTAGACTTAGTTATTAAGACTTAGTGACATCTGTCATTAGTTTTGTTCCGTATATTACAGTATAGTGTTTTATGACTTTTATTCAATACAAGCAGCTGTATATATATGTATATATAATATATCATGTATAATTTTTTTAACATTTTTGTGTCATTTCTGCCTATCATCTTAAATGCAGAGGCAACTGTTACAGTATATGTCAGATATGCACTAACAGGGAGTCACACTGGAGACTCTTTTAGCCCCAGGTGATGGCTGTAAGCTAAGGCTGATGATCAAGGGTCAAAGAGAGCCCCTGCCTTGTGATGTCAGGATTGCTTTTAATCACCACATCACAAAAAGATAGATGGTTTGGAACTCAGTTTTCTTCAAGAACAGCTGATCCCATGAGGTGGCAGCTGTTCAATCATAACCGCCCATGTGGGTTCTCACAGCGACTTAAATTTTAGGTGCTGGTAGCTGAGTACCAGTTCCCAGCACTACACTGACAGCCCAATAGAGAAAAGACTTAAAATGGTTGTCCAGTCTGGACAACCAGTTTCAGATGAAAGCATCTCTGGCTCTCTACTAATTGCTACAGGTCCAACTTTACTAACCCCTGCCAATCAAATAGTATTGAACAGGAAATCTTTTTGACACATTTGTATGTGTTGAGTCAACCAGATGATTGCCACTCTTTTTAGCAGCTCACTCTTTGGGACAGCCTCCTTACCAAAACATTTTACATTGAAAGGAATGAATCGGAAGAAACAAGACTTTATAGAACTTTCTAGACTCTCTGTAAGCTACGGAAACAAACAGCTTTGCAGAAATCAGTCTTTAGCAGGGGATCAATAGTAAAATAGCAGATTTTACTCTGCTATTTTTCACAATTTTCATACAAACTGTGGTGAAGGTGTTTACTTGCTGTATGTGACTGAGCCAGCAAATGTTCCTTGCTATATTTGGGAAGCAGGATTAAAGTCAATTTTGCTGTAGATTTCCATAATTAGCAATACAAGATTCAATCCATATTTTGTTATTTTTAAATGAAGAGTTTCAAGCCAGGTAATATCATTTAACTAGTGAAATGGAATTGGTATGACAAAAGGATAATTCTGAAACGATCTTAATTGTAATACAATGTGATTATGCATCTATCTATGTTGCGAGTTTAATTTGTAAAACTAAAGAGTAAAATAATTTCCATCACTTTTAAAATGTAAGTTTTGTAATTATGTAAATTAAATGATGACTCTGAGGGATGATATTTGGATTAGTTTATTCTGGTAATTTATAATTTGAAAACGAGTAGAAAAACTAATTAATAGACTACACTGGGGTAAATACGTGGAATGCAGACATTTGATAAACACCTGTTCCTGACAAATAATGATATATAAAGTGCGGCTTATCTACCAGGGCAAGTGCTGCCTTTGGGGCATTAAAATTCAATTCTGTTTTGAAAGTTGTGAGAAAATAGCTGCAAAGTTCAAATCATTAACAGAGAATAACTGTGAAAGAATTGGATGTACATTCCCATAAATTCTTACTGTTTGCATGTTACTTAACAGTAGATATTACTGGCTGGCAGTTGAGTACAGGATGTCGGGGACTGGCATGGACATATTTTTAGGAATGAGCAAATAAATTTTAATCAAATCAAACTTGTTACAAGTTTCTCCAAAATTTTGGTTTCCAAAAAATCAGAATTTTTTAAAGGGTTATTCTCATTTTAGACAATGGGGGCATATCGCTAGGATATGCCCCCATTGTCTTATAGGTGTGGGTCCCACCAATGGGACCCGCACCTATATCCAGAACGGAGCCCCCGAACTGAATGAGGGCGCACTGCGCATGCGCAGCCGCCCTCCATTAATTTCTATGGGGCTGCTGAAAATAGCCAAGCGCTGGCTCGGCTACTTCCGTCGGCTCCATAGAAATGAATGGGAGCGGTGGCCGCGCGCTGCGCTCCCATTCATTTCTATGAGCGCAGCGGGGAGCTGTGCCTGGTGGTGGCCGGACCCCCGGAAACCCGGATTTCCTCCAGGCGCAGCGCTCCCCGCTACGTTCTGGATATAGGTGCGGGTCCCATTGGTGGGACCCGCACCTATAAGACAATGGGGGCATATCCTAGCGATATGCCCCCATTGTCTAAGATGAGAATACCCCTTTAAGATTTGTGCCTCACAAATTGCACAAAATGACAGCCACCATTTTACAGTTCAAAAGACAAAGAAGAGGGCATCTTCAACAAAAAAAGGACAATTTTTTGGACCTCTTTTTATTTTAAAAAAATCCAACATTGCTGGTATGTTTTTAACAGGCTCTTTGCTACCACTGGCTGCCATCCGTTTACCAATGACTATAGATGTTTCTGTCAGTTTTTCATTATTAATGTTGTATTGGCGTTGAAAAGGAGCTTGAAAGGGGTTTACCTCAGAGTATTATACATGATTTTCAGGGTATTTTTGGGTACTTTCAATTTGAACCAAATTGAATCTAACATCTAATTTGACCGAAATTAGCTCATCCCTACATAATTTGACTCAATGATATGTCATCTATAAGCTATGGGTCTGTACTTAGTGGAATACATAAAAGACAGGGCGCCCCAAAGTAAAGAAAAAGAACTCACCATTATGATTGCCAGATTTTGCAACTCAGAATTGAAGGGTCAGGTGTGTTCTTCCTCCATGTCCTTTACCATGAGCCTTGGGTTTCCTAACAATGCAGTTCTTGTGAAGATGGGCATCCTGAACAGGTTCTCATCAGCAGCTAGCCAAAGGGCTGGGACCAACTAAGGTTGAGACACCTTCCTACAAGGGCCCCATGGCAGCTGCACGATCTGCCTGTATGGTACAGTATGTATGTTGTTGTCCTCCATACTGTACTTCCATGTGTCTTGAAGGAAGATGGGGAAGAAGACTGACAGAGGCAGCGCTTCATGTGAAATACTGTCAATTTAGGAATTAGTGCTGTATGGGCTTATGCTGCACTCACCTTTTGTTGTTATGAGAGTCACAACAGCTATACTGTACATGCAAAGTGTTTGCGGGGAATATGTAGGTCAGTGCTCTGGGCTGCTGCTCTAGTCCTGGAAAAACAAGACTTTGTGAATGAGGCTGTGTCTCCAGAGCAAGGGGCCATAGACTTGATGTTTAAAACAGATAGCAACGCTTTTCGGAGACGGATCGCCTCCTTCATCAGGTAAGTAATGATTCCAAGCAAAGGTATACACAGATTTATTTTCCCATGGGATTCTCTAAAGGTGTTGTGACATGCTCCACTGACAGCACATATATGGTGGCACACAGTACCTACAGCTGTGTACTACGGAGCCATATAGATGGAGGCGGACTGAGAACTTAAAGTGGACCTGGAAAAAACCTAAAAGTGGCCCCAAGTTATATGCAAGTCCAAATTGATAGAAGGCAGGGCAACACAAGTAGGCAGAGCCAGCACAAGCCACAAGTAGGCAGGGACAACAGAAGTACAGTACATAGGCAGTGACAACAATACCATAGTGCGGCACAGCATGCCGCACCAGGAAAACCAAATACCACAGTGCCACATAAAATACTGCCCTATCACCATACGGAGGATGGTGATACAGCTGAATTCATGAAGGACCTGTGGCCACTGGCTAAGTGCATAAGTACCGGATACTCCTAGCATTAATTACTGTTGAAAGCATCAAGTAGTTGAATACCTGGCCAGAGGCCACAAAGGGGGCTTGGGCGGACCCTTGGGCATCGGCCCACCATGAAATGGCCAGTCCACCTCTGCGTATAGATTCCATATGTTACCATACAGGGCTGTGCATGTGCATAATACCTTACTTAATGAAAGTAATGGTATCAGTCCTCCCTAAAAAAATGTCTTTTTATTCCTGCAGTCCATCTAAAACATTAATACAATATTGAGAACAGGATGGACTACATATGAGATATTAATAATAGGGATCATCACAGTCAGTGAGCAACTGAACATATAATTTAACCTAAAAACACAGAGTTGAAAACTCTAGGGCTTTATTCAAACTTCCCTTGGAGGCTTCATCAGAGACTGTATCGTACTTGATGAGAATAGCAAAGCATGGATTGCTATTCTTCCGATCAAAATGTTGGACAATGGACACCACTTATAAGATCCCATTATAAGAAAATGGGGTGTGTTATTCATCACATGACGGATACAGTTATCTGTTACAGAAAATGAAAAACTTGAAGTTGTTATTCCAAGACACAGACTTATCTCCTATCCACAGCATAATGGATAAGTATTTGATCATGTTGGTTCAGTGGTGAAATATGGGAGTTCTTGAGCTTCACCGAATGCTACCCAGGGCTGCTTCTGCCCTGAGGGGTGGAGATGAGAATCTCGCCTCAGGCGGAGGTTTTCAGTTTATTTGAGGGCCAGCATCCACACTGCTGGATGCTGCTAGATGTTACCTTTAAACAGCGCTACCCCCTCCACCCCCCTCTGTAATTCCGCTCACCTATGCAGTCCAGGGATATATGGTGCTCCTTAGTGGGTTAAAGGACCTTCTTTACGTCATCCAATCATGTGACCAGTGGGGGAGGAGGCTGAGGAGCAGAGAGCTGTGCTGCTGTACGGAGAGGAGCCAGGCTGCAGTTTGGTGAGGCCTAGCTGTCTATGTCTGTACCTGTGTGTGTGTCCCTGTCCCTGTGTGTGTCTGTCCCTGTGTGTGTCTGTCATTGTGTGTGTCCCTGTCCCTGTTTGTCTATCACTGTGTGTGCACCTGTCCCTGTGTGTCGCTGTCTCTGTGTGCCCCTGTCTCTGTGTGTCAATGTCCCTGTGTGTGTCCGTCCCTATGTGTCCCTGTCCCTGTGTGTGTGTCCTTGTCCCTTTGTGTCCCTGTCCCTTAGTGTCCCTGTCCCTGTGTGTCCCTGTCCCTGTGTGTATGTGTATGTCACTGTCCCTTTGTGTGTCCGTCCCTGTGTGTGTCCCTGTCCCTGTGTATCCCTGTCCATGTGTGTGTCTGTCTCTATGTGTCCCTGCCCCAGTGTGTTTCTGTCCCTGTTTGTCCCTGTCCCTGTGTGTATGTCCCTGTGTGTGTGCCTTTCCCTGTGTATGTGTCCTTGTCCCTTTGTGTCCCTGTCCCTTTGTGTGTCTGTCCCTGTGTGTATGTCCCTGTGTGTTCCTGTCCCTGTGTGTCCCTGCCCCTGTGTGTCCCTGTCCCAGTGTGTCCCTGTCCATGTGTGTGTCTGTCCTCCTGTGTGTTTGTCTGTCCCTGTGTGTCTGTCACTGTATGTCCCTGTGTCTGTGTGTGTCACCATCACCATGCCCACAGTGTTCCTATGTCTTGACGCAGCTACATCAGGATGTTGTGTGCGGGGCAAGAAGACGAAAATAGAGACAGTGCCGCCAGCATGGAGTCTCGTGGGAGAGGCACAGGAAGGCACACTAAGGACGTAGGTAAGACTACCACATGATCTACACTAGTGTTATCTGTGGTTTTACATAGGACTGCAGGTAACACTGCCACATTATAAAGACTAGTGTTATCTGTGCACTCCAATATTAGAGACACACGTAAACATATGTAGGAAAATATATTAACTTTATTATTACATCAAAGTATATATAAAAACACTTAAAATAGTCAATGGTGGTGGCATACAACAATATAGAAGGGCTATCTGGAAGGTACAAGCAGTATATCCAATGGCAGAACAGTGGGATACCAAATTGTAAGCATTGAACAAATAATTAAGGTGCAAGTGCCATGTTAGTAACAATGCGTCTAAAACCCAAAGCCATAAGTCAAATACAAGATAATACAGACCAGTGCCGCCTCTGACCCCAACGTACGTTTCACTATCGCTTCCTCCCCTGACGCGTGTCTCTAATATTGGCGTGCATATTTTGATAATCACACACGTATAGCTCTACCTAGTATTTTGGAGCCCAAATTTGTTATTGGAATAGTGTTATCTGTGGTTGTACATAGGGCTACAGGTAACACTACCACATTATCAGCACTAGTGTCATCTGTGGTTTTACATAGGACTACAGGTAACACTACCACATTATCAGCACTAGTGTTAGCTGTGCTTTTACATAGGACTGCAGGTAACACTACCACATGATCTACACTAGTGTTATCTGTGGTTTTACATAGGAATGCAGGTAACACTGCCACATTATAAGGACTAGTGTTATCTGTGGTTGTACATAGGGCTACAGTTAACAATACCACATTTTCTCTACTCAGATAGCCACCACTCTGTCATCTGTTCTATTACATAGGACTGCAGGTAACATCTACTACATTATCTCTACTCAGAGAGGTATTACTGTGTTATCTGTGGTGTTACATAGGACTGGAGGGGACATATACTACATTATCTGTACTCAGAGTTTTATCACTGTGTTACCTGTGGTGTTACATAGGACTGTAGGTGATATCAACAACATTATCTGTACTTGTACCACCCTAGATTTGGCAGGACAATCTTGGAGTTTGTGGCTACTTGACTTTCAAACTAATTTTTAATGGGGAGGGGAGGGGGCAGGGTGCGCCATTTAAATTTTTGCCTCAGGCAGCAGAAGGGCTAGAATCGGCCCTGCCAGAACCTATACGGGACCCCATTCTAATAAATTGTATAATCTCCAAAACACAATGCGACAGCTGCTGCAGGACAGTAACTATAGGATACTCCGTTACAATAAAGCGTATCATCTCCAAAACACATGGCGGCAGCTCATACAGGACCAGGAATACTAGAAAATCCATTAGAAAAAGTAAATAATCATAGGGGACTCCATTATAATAAAGTGAATTCAAGAGAAATTGCACTGTGTAAAAAGTACTAGATGTACTTATGGCTCCCTTCCATCCAACATTGTTCTAGACCAAAAAGTCGGGCACGTTCAAGTAACCCTCCTTTACCTGCTTCAGACTGCCAGGGACAAGCAACATCCATACTTTCCAGCTCCTCAAACTGGACTTCCAATTGGTAAGTGTGAATGTAGACTGCATGGATGGTTCAGGGGCCACTGGACCACAACATAGGGTGCATACGCCAAATTCTAACACTCTTATGGGACAAGACTGTCACAGCCATCATTTGCTATCCCTGACCCACATAGTCAATCCCTAGTTCACAGCATGGTTAGGCCCATCTCCTCACCAATGCTCAGATTGTTGCTAAGGAGACTCTTTATGTAAGTCTCCTGGAGCAAGGGTACTTTGGACTTTGGATATGTGTGGACTTTTGCCTTTATTACTACTGTGCAAAGCCATCAACTCCCTACTTTATTGCACATTGAAGCGCTAACTTGCTTTGTGATTTATGCTGTTTTATGCACTTACAGTATACTGTTTCATATAATTGAGATGCTTTCTATGTGTTTATTGTAATATATCCTGTTCATTTGCCAGACACTATACTATATTCCACTATATATTAATATTATATATGACACTACAGCTGAACTGCACTGTGGAAAGGGTTAATGCACAGCCAGCTAATACTGAGAAACTTTATGACTTTCTACCTACAGTATGCAAGGTTTTGGAGGGAAAAAAACAAAACAGACACACTGACCTTCTGACTGTCTGGTTTAGCTCTGGTGTTTACGTCTGAAGACTTGTTTATGCTTGGAAAAACTGCTTATTGTTTCTCATAAGACTTGCATTGGAGCTCTATACAATTCTATGATAGGCAAAAAATTGTAACACTGTTTCTGTTTTAGCTGTGCTTCTTCACTCCACCACTCCCACTAGAGAAGTTAAGCTAGAAACTATATCTAAAGAGGGCAGTCATAGCTCCTAGTTAAGTGAAGATAGGGACCAGTGCTTAGTAGGAGAGACTCTGCCAGACTGTGAGACACTGAAATGGGGCTATTCTGCCACAGCTCTTGGTTCACCAGCCCTGAGAAAACTGAGCCATCTGGACCACTGAGCCATAGAAGCCTGGCCACCAACCTTTGGCCAGGGAGCCAGCCTTCTGAAAGAGAGAGGGACAGCTAGCTTAGGCCTTTCTCTAGCACAGAATCTTCTTCTGCCAGGAAGGAGACTGGAGAAGCCAGTTCACCACCTTGCCTGTATTGATTTTTGCACTTGGGCTCCTCCAGGAAAGAAACACACTGGTTTCCTGCAATGCCAGAGTTGACTTATTTCCCATTGGGGTGCAGCACACCTGTACTATCCTTTCTGGAGAAAAGCAACATGTGGCCATACCTACGCGGTGTCTGGAGGATCAGGCATATCATTGGAGCTACCTCAAACCTGGCTACTTCATTTACACCCTGTTTTCAAGTAAAAATGAAAACCTTTCCTTAACAAAGTATATTGCCAAAATGTTTAACATCCCTGATATTAAAAGTAAATCAAAATGATAGTTACACTTTCTAACTATTGCATTTTATGGTATTTAATCATCAATGTTCTAATCCTCTAGGGGATTAATATAAAAAAACAAAAACAAAAAAATTCACTCCCTCCCGCTTTTTTACAAATAATAATAAAAAAACACTGCACATCATTGGTATCGTTGAGTCAAAAAATGCCTGAACTATTAAAATATAAAAGTTTTTATCCTGCATTAAGATACTCCAATCGTCATTTTTTTTTTTTTGTCAATTTGCCTATATAATATATATTAGGGGCATTAGAAAGTCCTACTTGTCCTGAGAAAAGCAAACCCTCATACAGCTATGTGAATGGAAAAAAATATAAAAAAAAATCACAGCTCTTGAAAGTCAAGAAGTGAAAAATAAAAATACAATCAGGAGATGTCTGTAGCTGAAACAGGTTCAAAATTCCCCCTTGATAAAACTCCCTGAAAAGTGTCTGAAATCAGATAATTATTCTTCCATTTTCTTTATACTTTTACACTACACTTTTGTGGAAATTTACTGTAGACAGAAACAGTCGCAAAAAAAATTGCTAATTACAATAGAAGTAAAATAATCACAGGCCCCCACCATGTTATGAAGTATTCAACTCTAGCAAACTTAATCCAAACACCAGCAGTGCCAGGTATGATGACATCACAAAGCACATGACTTCACAATTGGTGCAGAATGTCCAAAGTTCTAAACCAGAATCACTTTAGCTTGACAGCTTGAAGAGGACAAGTCCAAAGGAGCGGGACTTGCATTTTGTGTTAGATTGAAAGCTCTTATGGGGCAGATTTAGATTGTAAGGTCTTAAGATCAGGGATTGTATTGTATGTTAGATTGTAAGCTCTAGATTGGAGCCGGTTGTCTCATTTTTTCCAGGGTCAGCTCTCCGGAGCTTTATATTGCATACATATATACAGCAATATGCAGCAGATATAATCCTGGGAGATATCCGATCGCCATATCTGGGGTCAGGAAGGAATTTTTTCCCCCCTGAGGTAGAACTCTCCAGGGGGTTTGTTTGCCTTCCTCTAGATCTTTGGATCCGGTGGCTCTCATTTCAGGACAGTGTTGGACTGGTCTGAATAACTGCAGCAAGTTCTGTGGTCTCCACTGGTCCTGGTCTGAGAGTCACTGTGATCCCTGTTTATTTTATTAAAGAGCCTGTCATATTTTATTACAATGTTGCTTATTGCTATTCCAATAAAAAAAATAATTTAAAAAAGTAATGTTTGTATTTGTCTGGATTTTTCATATACAGTGACCTTAATGAGAATGATTATTGTTGCTCAATATTTTAAAACTAGACATAGCTGCTGATCCAGCATATAATAAAGTAGATTATCTTTTAATCTCATGGCGGCAACTGCTACAGGACCAGGAACTATAGGGGGCTAAATAATAATTAGTGTATCATCTCTTAAACACATGGCGGCAGGACCTATAGAAGACTCCATTATAATAAAGTGTATTATGGCCTAAACATACTGAGGCAGCTTCTGCAGGATGGGGGATTTCAAGGTAATCCGTTATAATAAAGTGTATCATCTCTTAAACACATGGCGGCAGCTGCTACAGGACCAGGAACTACAGAAGACTCCATAACATTAAAGTGCATGATCTCCTAAACTCATGTAGTCAGATTCCACAGGACCGGGGACCATAGGGGAATCGATTATAATCAAGTGTCTCATCTCCTAAACACATGGCAGCAGCTTCTACAGGACCAGGACTATAGAGGAAGCCAATATTATAAAGGGTATCAACTGCTAAACACATGGTGGCAGCTGCTTCAGGAACAGAACCCAGAGCCGCTTCTGCCATGAGGCGACATGAGAATGCAGTTTATTTGAGGGCTGGCATCCACACTGCTGGATACTGCTAGATTTCCCCTTTAAACTGCGCTCCCCCTCCCCCCTCTGGATTTCCGCTCACCCCTGCAGTCCAGGGATAGATGGTGCTCCTTAGTGGGCTAAAGGACCTTCCTTATGTCGTCCGCCCATGTGACCAGGGGGGGAGGAGCCTGAGGAGCAGAGAGCTGTGTTGCTGTATGGAGAGGATCCAGGCTGCAGTTTGGTGAGGCCTAGCTGTGTATGTCTGTCCCTGTGTGTGTGTCTGTCCCTCTGTGTGTCTGTCCCTGTGTGTGTGTCTGTCCCTGTGTGTGTGTCCTTGTCCCTTTGTGTCCCTGTGTGTCCCTCTGTGTGTGTCCCTGTCCCTGTGTATCCTTGTCCCTTTGTGTCCTTGTCCCTGTGCGTGTCTGTCACTGTCTGTGTGTCTGTACCTGCATGTCTGTCACTGTGTGTGTCACTGTCTCTGTGTGCCCCGTCTCTGTGTGTCCTTGTCTGTGCCTGTCCCTGTGTGTGTCCCTGTCCCTGTATGTCCCTGTCCCTGTGTGTCCCTGTCCCTGTGTGTGTGCCTGTCCCTGTGTGTGTGTCCTTGTCCCTTTGTGTCTCTGTCCCTGTATGTGTCTGTCCCTGTGTTTCCTTGACCCTGTGTGTCCTTGCCCCTTTTTGTCTCTGTTCCTGTGTGTCTGTCCCTGTGTGTCCCTGTGTGTATGTCCATGAGTGTGTGTCCCTGTGTATCCTTGTCCCTGTGTATGTCTGTCTCCGTGTCCCTGCCCCTGTGTGTCCCTGCCCCTGTGTGTCCCTGTACCTGTGTGTATATCCCTGTGTGTCCCTGTCCTTATGTGTGTGCCTGTCCCTGTGTATGTGTCCTTGTCCCTTTTTATCCCTGTGTGTCCCTGTGTTTCCCTGTGTGTGTGTTCCTGTGTGTGTGTTCCTGTGTATCCTTGTCCCTGTGTGTATGTCCTTGGGTATCCTTGTCCCTGTGTGTGTCTGTCTCTATGTGTCCCTGCCCCTGCCCCTGTCTGTGTCTGTCCCTGTGTGTGTGTGTCTGTCCCTGTGTGTGTGTGTCTGTCCCTTTGTGTGTCTGTTCCTGTGTTTCTGTCCCTATGTGTCCCTGTCCCTGTGTGTGTGTGTCTGTCCTTCTGTGTGTATGTACCACTGTGTGTCTGTCACTGTGTGTGTATGTCCCTGTGTGTCCGCGTCACCATCACGATGCCCACAGTGTTCCTATGACTTGAGGCAGCTGCATCAGGATGTTCTGTGCGGGGCAGGAAGACAGAAATGGAGACAGCGCCGCCAGCATGGAGTCCCGTGGGAGAGGCACAGGGAGGCACACTAAGGACGCAGTTAACACTACCACATGATCTACACTAGTGTTATCTATGGTTTTACATAGGACTGCAAGTAACACTACCACATGATCTATACTAGTGTTATCTGTGGTTTTACACAGGACTGCAGGTAATACTACCACATTATAAGGACTAGTGTTATCTGTGGTTTTACATAGGACTGCAGGTAACACTACCACATTATCAGCACTAGTGTTATCTGTGGTTTTACATAGGACAAAGTGGTGGTTGAGCATTCCTGACACTGCTCCATACATCGTCTATGGGACTGCTGATCAATATTAAGTGCCCTACAGGGCAGCACAGTAGCTCAGTGGTTAGCACTTGTGCCTTGTAATCACTGGGGTCTTGGGTTTAAATCCAAACTTTGGCAATATCTGCATGGAGTTTGTATGTTCTCTGTGTGTTTACTTGTGTTATGTGCCAGGTACTCAGATTTGCTCCTACTCTCCAAAGCCACACTGCTAGATAATGTAGATAAAGAGTTCCACTGGGGACTGTGATAATAGCCCAGATTTACTAATGTGTCTCTGCTAGAATATATCTAAAACGTGGTGCAACTAGAGTTTCTACGATTTTGATTGAAAATGGGTTGAAGGTTAGAGGGAAGGGAGCATGACTTTGCAGGACACGGGGCATGACCTAAGATGCAAAATTGTGCCACAATTCTGACATTAAATTCTGTCTCAAAGTAAGTCAACCAATAGTTAGCATAGAGTTACACAAAAGTGTCCATCTCTACACCACATTTATCATCCACCCTGAGCCACTATGATAAATATGATGCAGGTCTAGACAGCCTAAGTTTATGCCATCTATAGGTTTAGTAAATCTGCCCCAATGTCTCTAAAAGGAGTGTGGAATATGTTGGTGCTATATGGGTAAGGGAAATAAATACTATATGAGACATGACTCATTTCTCAATGAAGAAGGTCTGTAGGTTGGATTTATCTACATGGGATTTTCTAATGTCATTATATATAGTCTCATAGTCATAAATTACATTACCCCAAATATTGAAGTACTTTGTAAAGTTTGTCATAAACTCAAACCATATGTTCATAAGAGCAGAAATCCTAAGTACCGTTAAGATCCAGCACTTGGCAGGGATGAGAAAGAGACAGAAGGAAGAATTGCTGTTAACGCTTGCAATACAAAATGTAGTTCGCAAAACACATTTCTGACTTACTGACATGTTAACAAGTATGTTATCTATGAGTCAGATTTAGAAGGGAAGACGCTTCGGATTTGTTAATGTAGTCACAGAGTTGTACATAAGTCACTCGCAAAGCAATAACAATTCAGCATTATATTTGTTTGCATGGCAAAAACATTTTCTTACAACAAAACAGGAAAAATAAGCATGGGCACTAGAAAAATAAGCACTCAAACTGGAAACTAGATATTAAAAATACTAAATCATTTATTCAATAATTTAATAAATTGACAAAAATATCAAAAATATAAAGTACACTCATGCCATTGTAAGGGAACCCTAAATATCCTCAGGGCAGAGTTCAATTTATCTCAAACAGTCCCCAGGTAATTAATTACAATAATATATTTCTCATATTCAATAGATAGATGTGTACAACAGATATAACTAACCATACATGAACTAATATATAGATATATAAACAAAATTCATAAAGATAAACATAGATTTAGAGACTCCTGAGTGCCGATTGCCAGCTGGCAAAAACAGCACACCGATCGTCGTTCGTTACCTGCATTTACATGCAGCAATCATTGCTTTGTGCAAGGATAATCATTTGATTATTATTGTCAGCACATCTCTGTTTATATGGGGAGATTTTTATGCTCACACAAATGATCGGATCACCCAACAAATGAGTGATTGATCATTTGTCAGACGATCAGCAACATGGTTACATGGGACAATGATCAAGAACGAAAGTTGTTTATCAATCATCAGCCAATGTAAAAAGGCTTTTAGTCAAAATCAATATGTTCTATAGGGACGTACCATTGATAAATTGCATGAAGCCAGTCAACACTTTGGAAGGTCCTGAGATCAAGTAAACTCAGTCCATTACATAAGATTTTCGATACTGGGTCCAAATGAGCATAAAGAAAATCTGCTGCAAATATAGATCCTTCCATTATGAATTAACTAGGGCCTATTTGAGATTAATTAAACATTTACTGACTGAATGAAATTGCTGATGCAAGCTCTATAAACCATGCTGATGATATTGAGACAGCAGGGCACCTATGAGTTACCATCCATGGTGTAACTAGAAATGACTGGGTCCCACAGCAAATTTTTGAAGCCCCCCACCCCCAGGAACTTCTTCGGATCCCTCTCCTCCCGTGCCACCCCTACTACTGTGGCTAGTCAAGATCGCTCTTTCAGACCAGGCCCAGCAGCCGCTCTGTCCATTTCTTACACATATATACTGTATGTCATGTCACTGTATATAATGTCATTGCATAATACTGTTGAGAGTGCCCTGACAATAACATCTTTTAGTCTTCCTCCTAGGTGGGCTTCTTCTGAGTTCAGATCCCATAGAAGCCACTTCCACTGCTTCCACTATAGCTGCGCCTCTGGTTACCATGACAAGCAGCAGTCTAACAAAGGCCCCCAAGATTGCCAAAGGTATCATGAAGAGAGCAAAGAAATGACTATTTTTTGATGATTGGACAGATGTAGCCGAGCTAAAATTGACTCTGATAACACATGTCACAGTGTTATCTCGGTTATCCCGTGGCAAAAGCCATTGAAATCCACTGAAAATGTACTTTACGTAATGCATTAACCACAAGGTTTAGCTCGGCGCCCTCATCAGTTCACCCCTCTCCCCTTACCCCAAAGACTTCTATGAGATGATGTAATCTGATGCTTCAGTGAGCAGGCAACCCATCCTGGTCTCTCATGACAAGATTTAACACCAAATTTAAAAGGAATGTTTAGGAAAGGAGGAAGAAGAAATTATCTGATAACAAGGTATATGCAGTAATAACATATATTACAAAGTTTATTATATTCACCTGCACTATTGATTAATGCAAAGTTGTGTGAAAGAACAGTGACCTTTACAGGCCCAAAAATAAGTCCTTAAAGGAGTTGTCCAGTGTTTTGAACTTTTTTACCTTTCAAATCCACCCTATTGTATCTGGTGAAAAAAATCATACTCACCTGCTCCCTGCCACTCTGTTCTGGCTCACTTGGTCTACAGCCTGTAAACCTCTGGATGCAGTAACATGGTACTTTGCTGCAGTGGCACATTTGACACCATCGATCTAGGAGTTTACAGAACAGGGACCAGAAGACTTTTGATGCAAGCCAGGGACCAAGAACAGAGTGGTGGGGAGCAGATACAGGTAAATACGAGTTTTTTCAATAGAGGTTGAGGCTACATAAGTTGAAAAACGACATATGTCAATCAAGTTCAACCTTTCTTATACCAATTACACAACATTGATTGTTAACTTAATTATAACTATCAACGCAATTTGCTATTATATAAGCATCTAGCCCTTTTTGAAATGCTGACATATTATCTGCCATTACTGCCTCCTACCTCAGTTTGACTACTGTAACTGTAAAGAATCCTTTCCTGTATTAATGTTTATATTGCCTTTCCTCCAAACACAAAGCATGTCCCCACAGAATGTGTATCATCATTCCAATGATACATTTGTGCAGGTAATCCATTTAGCTAAATGCCCGAAATCGAAGTTTGTTAGTTATGCTAATGAGCTGAGCACTGTGATGTCGTTACCCAGCGAGGAGAAGGGAGCACGCAAGAGTAGGTAGTTGTCTGTTCTATGCTTGCGTGAGATTTCACAGATGCACAAGGTGACTAGGCGGGTGGAGTTTAAAGAAGATGGTGAGATTGGCGGACTGGAAGGTGCAAGGGGAGGTACTGGGCACAAGTAATGAGGCAGGCTTGGGCTCTCACAGGAGATGGGTTTGGGCTCTTACAGAAGGTGAGCTTTTGGATCATTTAATCACACCCCACTGGGCACTTTGAGGTTTATTAGCATAGCAAACAAACTTCATTTTCGGGCGTTTAGCTGCATGGATTGCCCACACAATGGTATTGTTGGAATGATGGTATAAACTGCTATATTACATATTCTGTTATATTAGTTATATACAGCCAACGAGCCAACGTAGCTAGCAGATGCCCTTGCTTCTACCACGGACAGTGACAGATAAGATATAAGAAAATGACATGTTCTACTTATAAGAGTTTGTTGAACAAATTTCCGCACAGCAGTACCCTCGTATGACAATTTTCACGGTCTCTTAAAGATTTGTTCCTTGTTTACTTTCTTTCCTCTTACCATCTCTTCAGGAACACGAGTGACATGGACAAGGAAAAGCGGTCTTTTCATGACATATTGTAACTGCTTTTCCAGCTCACTGAGAAATCACTATAGATTTTTTCTACTCCATAAATTTCCGTTTTGCCTGAGGACTGCCAGATATTGCAGCTGAAAAATACAATATCTTTTTTTTCCTCACTTTATTGTCCTATAACTGCTGCCTGCATCTGTACACTGTAAATTAGATATCACTAGGACATTAGGTGCCTCAGTGGAGGCCAATTAATTTAACTATTTGCTGACTAATTTAGATTTCTGAAGAAAGGGTCAGCAATTTACTATTTACCCTACATGACATGCTTACTATACGACTTACAAGTAACAGTACTGTAAGTAGAGAGCAGACTGTTGAGAATACATACTGTACTGTGTACTTCATGTATAGTGTTGCACTGGGGTTCCTTGGGCTCACTAAAGGAAACAATTCTGGGGACCCACCAGTCATCTACATAGAACATGTGCATGTTCACTTTTATCTTCTGTACAAATAGGTCATATCATTAATAAATACTAATATACAAGTAAACTCATAAGAATTCATGTGAGTGGCTCCAAATCAGCTTCAAATAAGATTTTCTTCTAATGGACCTGTTATTTGGTTACACCACGGGTCTACCAGAGCATCCTTTGATACCCTAGTGGACCAGTCCTTCAATGTACAAGTAAAGTGCTCATAACTCTCTAAATCCTTCTTTGCAAACCTTGTTGATCTAGGGCAGGGGTGGGGAACCTTTTTGCTGCCGAGGGCCATTTGATTATTTGTAACATCATTCGGGGGCCATACAAAATTCTCAACTTGACTTCTATATTTGGTCAAACATATTGACTTAGGGGCTAGTTACATAAATTGCGCTTCAATTAAAAAAAAATCCAGAGCACTGTATTTTTGCAGCACAAAATGGCGCCTGCACGTTATATATAAACATATAGTACAGGTGCCATTTTGACCAAATATAGCAATCTAGTTTTTAGGTTAAGAATGTTATGTATTTAAGTGGTCATTTATCAAACTGGTGTAAAGTAGAACTGTCTTAGTTGCCCATAGTAACCAATCAGATTCTACCTTTCATTTTCCAAAGGAGCTGTTAAAAATGAAAGATAGAATCTGATTGGTTATTATGGGCAACTAAGACAGTTCTACTTTATAACAGTTTGATAAATGAACCCATTAGTTCTTTATTTCTTTATTTGGCATTAATACCATTAAATCTCATCCCAGAGAGGTACAAAGAGGGGTTCACCCAGCTTTCACTCTGCCACTCTCTGCCTCTTCCTCACAACTATCCCTGCCTTTGTCCCTTTCTCAGCCTCAGATTTTCCCCCATCAGCCTCAAATCAGCCTCCCATCAGACCCCCCCAAGCCTACATCAGCCTTAGATCACACCCTCATTAGACCCCCTAGCCTCATATCAGACCCTCCCTAGCCTCAGCCTCAGATCAGCCCCCATCAGACCCCCCAAAGTCTCCATCAGCCTCAAATCAGACCCCCTAGATTCAGATAAAACCTCTATCAGACCCCTCAGTCTCAGATCAGACCTCCATCAGACTCCCCAGCCTCAGATCAGACCCACAGCCTCAGATCAGACACCCATCAGACCCTCCCTAGCCTCCATTAGCCTCAAATCAACCCCTATCAGACCCCCACAGCCTCAGATCAGACCCCCATGAGACCGTCTCCAGCCTCCACCAGCCTCAGATCAGACCCCCATCAGACCTTCCCTAGCTTCCATTAGCCTCAGATCAGAAACACACCAGACCCCCCAGCCTCAGATCAGACCCCTATAAGACCCTCCCCAGCCTCCATCAGCCTCAGATCATACCCCCAGCCTCAGATCAGACTCCCATCAGACCCTCCCCAGCTTCCATTAACCTCAGATCGTATGCCCAGCCTCAGATCAGACCCCCATCAGACCCCCCAGCCTCAGATAAGACCCCCATCAAATCCTCTCCAGCCTCCATTAGACTCAGCTCAGACCCCCATCAGATCGTCCCAGCCTCCATCAGCCTCAGATCAGCTCCTATCAGACTCCTCAGCCTCAGATCGCCCCATCAGAACCCACCCCCCCAGCCTCCATTTACCCCATCAAACCCCCCCAGCATCCAATCAGACCCACTAGCCTGCACTTCTTTAGATTGGACCCCCAATCAGACGTTTAAAAAAATAAAAATAAACTTACATACCTCTCCAGCTCCAGACGATGCTGCCACTCTGCAGATTCACTTACCTTCCCTGGTCTTCTTCCCGCCACGCTGTACTGTGACCTGACAGCGCACAGGGAAGGTGATTACAGCCAGCAAAGCGCTGTTGTCACCTTCCTGTACCTCCTGCATGCTAATGACCGCTTCCGTAATGGACGCAATTACACTATATGCTCAGACAAGAGAGCAGGGAGATGGGGCCACATGAAATGATCCCACGGGCTGTATGTGGCCCGCTGGCCGGAGGTTCCCCACTCCTGATCTAGGGGGAGTTCACATGCCTAGGGGTGTCTAACGGCAAATACGACCCTGTATACAATTAATATTAGCATTTATGGTGGTCACAAGCCTCTGGTACCAGATAGGGACGTAGCTATAGGGGGTGCAGCGGTTGCAGTCGCTACCAGGCCCAGTAGACTGAGGAGGCCAAAGACCCTTGTGCCAATTAAGAAGACACTGGTATTATAGAAAGTGCATTCTGGTCAAGTTACACCTCTGGCTGGAGGGAAGGGGTAAGGTCAAGAATTTACCGTTTCAATTTTTAAATTTAAACTCTTGCACCAGGGCCCATGAGCCTTTAGCTATGCTCCTCGTACCAGGTTAATCTGTGGCATTTCCATTAACGCGTAATTCGTCCTGCAATTTGGCAGAGCCATTGCTAGGTTTCCTCCTAAATGCTACATGCTTGAATAAGATTAAACATTGTATAATATAATTTGTGAAAGAAGAAAAGAAAAAGTTTGCTTGTTTATTGTGTCTGAAGTTGGCCTTGGTCATTGAATCTCCTGTGCCTGTTTCATGCATGAGTGATGTAATTGGTGCGTTGCACACAGGCTGTCCTAAGGATATATCAGCAAACAATGATGGACAACTACCTCTACAAGTCATCATTTAGTCGACATTTCCAGACAAGGCCATTAGATTTTAACGTGCGGCATATGTCATGCAAGTGGTAAAGAAGTCCAGGTATGGCTCTTATTGATGGGAGCACGCTACTAATGTTGTTAACTGTCTGCAGTACATTGTGCTACCAGGAAATTTGGGCAAAGAGGTATCTATGAATGACTCTGAGAGACTTTGAGAGCTGAAATTACTAATTAGAGAAAAAAAACAAGCTATTTAATTGTGTTTAATTAAGAGGCGATTAACATAAGCTAATCATCTCATTCCTATAGTGTGCAGCTATTTATAAGTTTGGAAGGTTTGATTATTTAGAGGAATTCATCAGCACTGTTAACTCTTAATAACATGGGAAGAGTCACGGCATAAAATATATTACGGTCTCTCAGCTGGTATTTTTATGGCTGCCGAGATTATTTAGTCAGTGAATTGATTTAGACACTGCAGAACTGATTACAATTATCATGAACACTTAGCTATAAGAGAGCGCCATGTCATAAAATCCTCAGACAGCACGTGTATTATCTGAGAGTTAGAAGGCTCAGGCACATGGTAGAGCCGTGGGCACTAGGTCGGTACGGCAGTGCACTGCAAGGATAACATACACCCTTTATGTACTGCCATAACGGCTCTATATCTAGGTTTTCTCCCCTGGGAGCAATGGTTTTAGAGGAGGATACCTCAGTATATATGATTTCTGATGGGGCATGCCATTAAATACAATTAAAAAAACCCTCTGAGACTGGAGGCATATAAGATATGCAGGGGTCTGGCAGCTGGGTTGTATCAACCTTGAGAACAAGGGGGATCCAGAGGACAACTATAGGGGGTGTAGAGATTGCAGTCCTGGGCCCTAGAGCCCAGGGGCTGATGGGGCCAAAAAAGTCCCTCTGCTACATATTTATAGATAGTGAATGATAGTTTGGGGCCCTTTTAGGATTTTGCATTAGGTCTCAGTAGTGTCAAGTTACATCTCTGGAGGGGGTACCATATTTTTAATGCAGAGGTACAGTAGATGGGCTTATGCACTGAGACTCTTAGTCATTAGAAAATCTGTCATTGCCCACATTCACAGGTTTCAGTGATCGGGATTTAAAGGGCATCTGTCTGCAGATTTGTATCTATGACACTGGCTGACTTGTTACATGTGGTCTTGGCAGCTGAAGACATCTGTGTTGGTCCCATGTTCATATGTGCTCACATTGCTGAAAAAAATGAAGTTTTAATATATGCAAATGAGTCTCTAGGAGTAACGGGGGTGTTGCCGTTACATCTAGAGGCTCTGATCTTTTCTTTTCAGCTATTTTCTGTGTGTTAAGTCGGGAGCAGGAAATGTAGAGAAGCAAGGTCTGAAGCATCATCATATCAGCAGCGGTGTGGGATTGGTGAAGCAGTACTATTTTTTATTTTTTTTACCTTTAATCCATTGTGGTTCTTTATAAGCAAATTGTATCCCCTTTTAGCTTCTTTAGACCATTTTAACCAGTTCAAGACCAAGCCGTTTACCCCCTCTTCCTGACCAGGTGTTTTTTCAGTACATGTTTCTTTGAAAGCGATAACTTTTTTTGGTTCTGTAAATAATATTAGAGTCTTTCTTGGTGATACATGGGGCTTTATTTTAATGTTATTTTTATTTTGGTATTTATTGTTTTTATTTTTAGTAACCAGAAAAATGTAAAAAAAAAAAGGGAGGGATAGTCTTTTTCACATTCACTTTTTTTTGTTAATCGCACAACGTGCACCTAAAATATTTTTTTATTATCTCCCCTTTCCATACCAGTTGTTTTGATATATGGGATTTAAGAGTTATGGTCGGCAGGGGCTAGAAAAAGTGGTGTGGCAAGTGTTGCTGTTTTTTTTTTATTATATTTTTTTCTTTAATTCTTTTCATTTTGTCTTTATTTTTTTTTTAATTTATTTTATACTTTGTGCCCTCCATAAGACCTTTGGGTGACATTTAATGTTACATTTTTTTAACTGTATTGCTAATTTCCCCGGGGGACTGAAATAGTAGCACCAGTTACAGGAAGAATACAGCCCTCAGAAAGGTCATAAAACCTCACTGCAGAGCTTATCTGGGTCTGCTTAGACCCAGCAGCTTGCACAGACTCCCGGTCTCTGGTGATCACATGACCACTGGGACTCGAGCAGGAAGCAGATTTGCCACTTCCTGATCTCTATACACAGCGTTCATTGAGCGATTTGTATAGATTAACTAGCTGAAGGACCCAGCTTCGCACGGGGATATTTAATCTATTTAATATAATGACCTTTAGTGACCTCTACAGCACCCACCCCTTAAACACTGACGGTAGGTTACAGTCCCCTTAACTGACCTCCACTATTGCCGGCACCCTTAACAGAGATATCCACAGCGACTGCCCTTTTAACAGTAGAAGAAAAGTTCCTGCACTCCAGAGATTGCTTGAATCATGAAGTTTTTTATTTTTCTTAATGCGCTTTAAATAACAGCAGTGTTCAGAGAACATTTTCGGCAATATAGCCTTTTCCAATATGCTGCAAAGGTATATATACATATAAGTACTAGCAATCAAAGTAAACATGTTATAAAAAATAAAATAAATGACGGTTGTATTAGATTGACATACATGTCTGTTGACACTACAACGAAACCAGGTTACATCACCTAGGAATTTCAATATACAATCTAATGTTCATGTCATGGCTAAAAGTGACTTTATGAGGTCCATGACATAACATTTTGGAGTAGACGTCAGAGGCTAGGACTACATCTAATGATAGCACATCTAAAGTATGAACAGTATAAGGCTACGCATCACTAATCCACAGGTAAGTAGGTAAACTCAGTAACATAATGCAAGTATGCTAATGGAGAAAAGAGACGGATGCCATGATGTGAATAGGTGGCCCAGATGGACTGAGAAAGAAGAAAAACAGAAAAGTGGAGTGGAAGATGGTAGGGATACAGACGTACACCGGAGTACATGACCATACCTGTAAGGAGCGCAAGATGGTGTTGAAGCGAATGCTGGGGTTCTGGTTGTAGCGCCGGGCTACGGGAGCAGAGCGCGATGTATAGTAGGCTGCTGCCAATTTAGATAGGCGCTGGTATACGCAGGGAGCGTTGGGCTTAAAATGCCCGTGTTATGCGCCGGACGAGGTGGAGCGATCAGTGGGGAGGAGTCACATGACTACATGACTGGAGATAACTAAAGATGGCTGCGTAGATACTTACTGCGCATGCGTGCCCAAATTAAAGATGGCCGACGGGCTGTGTGTGTAGATGCTAATGTGCATGCCCTAAAAATCAATAGTATGATAACGGGAGGGGACAGGGGAGTATGTGGGCTAAGGTGTGCTTAGTTGTAGTGGGCAGGACAGTATCATTGAGAAAGAGGGGATAAACAGTATAGAGTGTGAGGAGAAGAATAAACACCATGGCAGGCAAGATAATATCATTAACCAGCATCAGCATGAATTGTATATGGTACTGAGAAGGATACATGCAGAACCATGGGAGATGTGAGATTTGAATTCTCGATATCCCCGAGTCCATTAACGTTGAGTCTGAAAAAGGGAAAATTGTGGTTAGTGCCAGGTAAGTATATATAGACACATCATGGGCATTGGTGAATATAGAGAAATATACTGTAGAAATACACTGAATAAACAAGCTAAGTAAATAATAAGGTAGCGGGGTAACATAGCTGGTCTATAAGAAACAGTTGAGATCGTAATCCCTGTTTAACCCTTTGGGTTCTAGGCTTTGGAGTTCATGAATCCAATAGGCTTCTCTCTGTTGCAATAAACGGGTCATATCGCCCCCTCTTCTTGGAGCTGTCACTTGCTCTATCACTTGAAAACGTAATTGTGACAGATTGTGATTTTTCTGAATGAAGTGTGCTGGAATCGGGAGCCATGTGTTTAAACACCATATCGTAGATTTATGTTTGCTGATTCTGTCCCTAATTGTCTGCGTGGTTTCACCTACATAGATAAGGCCGCAGGGACATTTAATGATGTAGATGACATTGGCTGAGTCACACGTGAAGAAACCATTGATTTGGTATTTGTTGCCATTGTGAGGATGATAGAATTCGCTTCCCTTAGTTACATGTGAACACTGCATACAATGTATGCAGGGGAATGTTCCGTTGTGTTTTCAGGAAGGTTTGTAATGATATCTTGGTACTGGATCCTATGTCTGCTCTAACGAGTTTGTCCCTCAAATTCTTGGGGCGCTTATTGCAGGGGAGTATAGGATTTGCAAATTCCTGTATGTTGGGATAAGCTCGATGTAGTATGGGCCAGTGTCGGTGGAGTATGTGTTGGACTTTCTTGGCTAAAGGGTGATATGTGTGTATGAATGGTATTCTTGGGCCTAAGGTATTGCGAGAATTATGTTCTTTAGATAATCCCTGACAGATCACTGCGTCTGGATAGCCCCTATCCCTAAACCGGGTTGCCATTTGAGAAAGTCTGATTTCCTTAATTGATTCTTTCTCAACAATGCGGGACACCCTGTCAAACTGAGATCGAGGTAATGCTTTTTTGATGCTGGGAGGGTGGAAACTTGAAAAATGTAAAAGACTGTTACGATCTGTAGATTTAACGTGTAGGTCAGTAGTCAGGGTACCTTGTTCATTCTTGTGTATCATGGTGTCCAGAAAATTTATGGAAGATGTACTGAAGTGTAACGTAAATTGTAGTTCTGGTTGGACCGAGTTGAGATAGGTTGTAAAAGTATTCAAGGATTCTCTGTCACTGGTCCAAATACAGAATACGTCATTGATATATCTTTTCCAGATGGTGGCATGCTGTTGAAAGAGAGGACTTGTATAGATGTGATCCCGCTCGAAGATGGACATATAGCCATTAGCATACGGGGGCGCCATGTGCGCCCCCATTGCGGTGCCTTGTTTCTGAATGTAAAAGCTGTCCTGAAATAAGAAGTAGTTCTCGGTCAGGACTAAGTTGAGCAGATCCATGTATAGATCCACTACTTGTGGACAGATGTCGGATTCTTTGAGGAGTCTGTTAGTGGCGGAGAGGCCTTTGTCGTGAGTGATAGATGTATATAAACTGACGACATCAAAAGTAACAAGAAAAGAATCAAATGGGATTTGTTTGGTGTTCCTGATAATGTTAAGGAAGGCTGTGGTGTCAAGAAGAAAAGATTTGGTGTTTTTTATTATTGGTGTGAGGATTTTCTCTAGGAAGATAGAAATTGGTGAAAAGATGGAGTCAGATGAGGACACGATGGGGCGGCCTGGTGGTTTGTGCAGACATTTGTGGACTTTAGGTAAAATGTATAGGACTGGTATGACCGGATGTGCTTTTGTGAGGAAATTATGTGTGTCCTGATCAATAGTCCCTTTTTCTAGATGTCTAGTCAGGATCTGTTTAATTTTAGCCGCGATATTCGTAGTGGGGTCTCGAGGTAGAAGTTCATAGACATTGGTGTCCTTAAGCTGCCTATGAACTTCTTCAAGATAGTCTTTTTTGTCCATTACCACCAATGCCCCACCTTTATCAGCGGGTTTGATGGTTATGTTCTTGTTAGTTGTCAAGCTCCTCAGGGCTTCTTGTTCCGCTTGTGACATATTAGGCTTACAGCTCAATTTGTTTCTTTCAATGTCTTTTTTGAGAGCCTGTATATCCCTGGTGACCAGGGATACATAGGTCTCAACTGGATGCTGAGTTTTTGGGGGCATAAAGGTACTCTTAGGTTTTAACCCAAGTTCCCTTGTTGTTATGAGCGCGCGGGGTCCAGTATCCAGCCTGTTGTATGGGGTGGTAGACTCCCTTCCTCCGAAATGTGCTTTAAGGCGTATATTTTGGAAGAACCTTTGTAAATCGAGTTCCGTCTGAAAAGTACTGAATTTGTAAGATGGACAAAATGATAATCCTTTCTGGAGTACTCGAGTCTGGGCGGGGGTAAGAGTAATAGAAGAAATGTTGATCACTATGGATTCTTGTGTAGTGTCTCTTACCTGTGAGCGCATTGTCTGGGCTTCTTGTTGTGGTCTGTTCCTATTGTCTCTTATCCTTGATCCCCTGTCCAGAGAAAGAGGAGCTTGTGATGTTAGGCTGTCTGCGGTATCCGTCCCCTCCATAGCTTGAATGTGAGGAATCCGACGAGGAGGCATAGTCTCTTTGGAAGTCATGTTGTTGATGTTGGTCGTATTGCCATTTGTATATTCTATTGTTGCGGTAGTCACAGTGGCGTAACTAGAGTTCTAAGGGCCCCAGGGCAAACTTTGTATTGGGGCCCCCCACCCCCATTAACCCGCAACCCCATTACCCCGCCCCCTCCCCTTGCTTTGTATATATATATAATTTGGCCCCCACCCAGACTGTATATATTTCTCTTGCCCCCACCCAGACTGTATTTATTTAATTTGGCCCTCACTCGCCCAGACTGTATATATTTAATTTTGACCCCTGTCAAAATTGGATGATTGGCTGCCTCTGCCCCACTTTCACTCTGTATATATTTTATTTTTTTTGTGGCCACCTCTTATATGGCTGGTGCGGGAACCCCTTTCTAAATTACGTTCATAGGGCCACTGCCAGGTGCCCCCAGTATGGCACAGCCTCTGCCAGACAGCCACCCTCTCTATATAGATTTTTTTTTGCCCCCCCCTTTCTAAATTCAATTTGTAGGCCAGGTGCCCCCAGTATGACGCGCAGCGTGTGCATATCTAAAAAAAAAAAAAAAAAAACAACTTACCTGTGCTCTGCTCCGTTCTGCGTTCGATACTCCCGTCTCACTGGCAGCGTCATAACGTCTTCCCGCGAGACCCGTGACCTCCAGCTCTGGGTCTCGCCAACAGTGAGAAAGGGTGTATGTATAGGGATGTGCGCAGCGCAGCCCCACTATCCACTAACTTGATAATTAGGCCAAGCAAAGCAGAGGGGGACTGGGCAGGCTAAAAGCACTTGCGGGCCCCCCCTCCCGCCAGGCCCGGTCGCGGTCGCACCCTCTGCGACCGCGATCGTTACGCCCCTGGGTAGTCATCTGTATCTCTCTGGAATTTCCGTCTTTTTTGGTTCTCCACTTCCCGCCTGTGGTTAGAGAGAGTGTTGTTCAGTTTTTCTTTATAGGAGTTATATTCCGTTGTCTGGAGCGTAGCCTGTAGCTGTAGTTCAGCCGAAGAAATCTGCTCTTGAATCCTTATAATGTTTTTTTCAAGGAAGGAAATAGTTAACGTCATCAGATCAAGCAAACATCGATTGAGAATTTGAGTAAACTGGGTACAATATTCAGAGTCCTCTCTGAAAAGTGTGGGTCGTGTAGTCATTCTCAGACCTCTAGGGATACGATGTTCTTTGATGTATTCAGCTAGTGTTGCACTATGGAGCTGATAATTGATCAGACGTCGGGATTCTCTTTCCAGGTCTTTTCCCCTAATCTCCGAGTTGGGGATTTGTAAGAAATCCCTAGGAGTTGTCACCTGGGATAAGATACGTTCACGTTCCTGATCATTGAACGCAAATGTAGACATGATGAGAGCGTGTCACCGGAATGGGATCCGTATAGTTGAGAGAGGTCAGGTCACACTCAATGAAGTGTAGGAGTAGAAGCAGGAAATGGTTCCCACGCCAACTATATAAGTAGAAGAAAAGTTCCTACAACTAAGCACACCTTAGCCCACATACTCCCCTCTCCCCTCCCGTCATCATACTATTGATTCTTAGGGCATGCGCATTAGCATCCACACACACAGCCTGTCGGCCATCTTTAATTTGGGCACGCATGCGCTGCGCAGTAAGTATCTACGCAGCCATCTTTAGTTATCTCCAGTCATTTAATCATGTGACTCCTCCCCACTGATCGCTCCACCTCGTCCGGCACATAACGCGGGCATTTTAAGCCCAATGCTCCCTGCGTATACCAGCGCCTATCTAAATTGGCAGCAGCCTACTATACATCGCGCTCTGCTCCCGTAGCCCGGCGCTACAACCGGAACCCCAGCATTCACTTCAACACCATCTTGCGCTCCTTACAGGTATGGTCATGTACTCCGGTGTACGTCTGTATCCCTACCATCTTCCACTCCACTTTTCTGTTTTTCTTCTTTCTCAGTCCATCTGGGCCACCTATTCACATCATGGCATCCGTCTCTTTTCTCCATTAGCATACTTGCATTATGTTACTGAGTTTACCTACTTACCTGTGGACTAGTGATGCGTAGCCTTATACTGTTCATACTTTAGATGTGCTATCATTAGATGTAGTCCTAGCCTCTGACGTCTACTCCAAAATGTTATGTCATGGACCTCATAAAGTCACTTTTAGCCATGACATGAACATTAGATTGTATATTGAAATTCCTAGGTGATGTAACCTGGTTTCGTTGTAGTGTCAACAGACACGTATGTCAATCTAATACAACCGTCATTTATTTTTATTTTTTATGACATGTTTACTTTGATTGCTAGTACTTATATGTATATATACCTTTGCAGCATATTGAAAAAGGCTATATTGCCGAAAATGTTCTCTGAACACTGCTGTTATTTAAAGCGCATTAAGAAAAATAAAAAACTTCATGATTCAAGCAATCTCTGGAGTGCAGGAACTTTTCTTCTACTTATATAGTTGGTGTGGGAACCATTTCCTGCTTCTACTCCTACACTTCATTGAGTGTGACCTGACCTCTCTCAGCCCTTTTAACAGTGACTGCCACAGTACCCTGCTCCCTTAATAGTGACCTCCACTGTATCCGGCTCCCTTAATATTGACCTCACAGTACTCCACTGCCCCTTTAATAGTGGCCTCCACATTCCCCTCCTCCCTTAACAGTGATCTCCACAGCGGCCGCCTCTTTATTAGTGAGCTCTACAGTACCCTGTCTCATTAACATTGATTTTCACAATAACCCGCCTGCTTAACAGTGACCTCCACAGCGGCCACCTCTTTATTAGTTACCTCCACAGTACCCCATCTCCTTAACTGTGATTTCCCGAACACCCTTCCCCTTTAACAGTGGTCTCTACAGCAATGTGCCCGTTAACACTGACCTCCATAGCGGACCGTCCCCTTAACTGTAACCTTCACAGCAGCCTGCCCCTAGGGTGGCCAGAGGTCCGCTTTTAGCCTGTACAGTCCGGCTTTCAGACTCCCTGTCTTCCATCCGGCACAGGGCCTGGTCGGACACAGTGATGTCCTTTTGAACAGCTAACTCTCAGACAGCAGCACTGTACTTACTGAGCATGAGCTGCAGGGAGAAAGTCACCCCCCTCCCACCTTTGCAGCTGACAGAAGTTGATTTTTACCTTAATTTTTTCAATCCCTGTTGGCTGCAGAGTGTGAGAGGGCGTGGCCTAGCCTGATTGGGTCGTTGCTTATTGAGGCCTGTGGGTGAGGTTTTTAAGTCCTGTGACCTCCACAGCACTCCCTTAATAGTGTCATCCACAGCACCCTGTACCTACAGCACTGAAGAAAAATGCCTGGGTTGTTATGGAAACCTGGTGTAAAACTGTGTGTATGTGGAGACTAAGGACCTGCGAGCTTCTATTGGCTGATAAGGGACATGTGACCGTGTGTATGACAGTTGGGTTATAAAGAGAAAGACCTGCAGGCTTCTAATGTAGGCCATGTGATGTGCCATAATTTGCATTTTTGGGAATATCTCAGGAACAGTACATCCTAGAGCTGAGACCTGGTCTAAAACCTTCCCGGAAACCTGATATACCTGTGTGTCAAATTTTTGGATTGTAAATGCGACGGTGCTGATCCCTTTAGCAGACATACACACATACATACATACATACACTCAGCTTTATATATTAGATGGGAAAGATAGGGATCGGTGAAAAACCATCCCTGCCTTCTCTATGGGGAACCCTGCTGTCACTGACAGGGGGCACCCCTCTCCGGCAGTTGCAGTTTCATTTTGTAACGTCTGTGCAGAGATATGTGTCAACCTCCCTGACGTATATAGTCAATGGGCAGTCGGCAAGCAGTTAAATAATTATCTTTGATAATGGAATAGATAAATACAAGGAGGTTGACAAGTTCTCATTTTCTAGTAGTAGTTGCCATAAACCTATGGCACATAGGAGACCAGCTGTGGAATGCCGAAGCAGATCCCTGTGCCACAAAAGAACAATTTCTGTTCTAGCTATATTTGCCCTTCAAACTTAGAAGGTCTTGATATACTCCATTCAGTTCCTATAAGAAAACATTTCATCACATTGAGGTCTCCTCCGAGGGGGTAATTTCTCTGTTATTTTTCTTACACCGTGCTATTTGCATTGAACTGTTCTTTTAACAGCATTCATAAAAAAGAAAACAGAATTGCCCTTTTGACAGGCCACCTACTCCTTTCTCCAAGAAAAGAAATCCTGCTTGGCAGCTTGCCTTTAGCAATCTGTAATCTTTGCTTACTTGATTCAAGATGAATTGTAGATAATTCACTTTGGAAAAGCCTTCTTTCCTCCTCTTTCTAAAAAAAAAAAAGGTTTTAATTCGCCAAAATGTTAGCTCAGCAGACTGTGAAGCATGGAATGCTCTAAGGTGACCTTGCATTTGCTGCCATTGATTTACATCTTCTGTAAATTGCAAAATAAGGAGAAGAAAGTTAACTCCAAGCTCTATGCTTTAGTCGACAGAGGAAACATAAGTAGATTAATTATATGGCATAGGTAGGGTTACCTTCTTTAAACAAAGAGTGATTTAGGGATTTTTAAAGCACAACACAATAGTATATATAGACCATAGGCGTTAAGATGACCTGACTAGTTAAGATAATTTAAAATAATATTATTTGGTGATTAAATTAATTCTGGTACTGTCAAAATGAAAAAGCCAAATTTTCTTTAAAAAATATTCTATGAATATTGAGTTTTTTGAGTCCCGTTCAGGAAAGATCCACACATATACACTATGGTCAAGCACAGTACAAGCTGCAACGGGCTCTGATTAATTAGGATTGCATTGTTTAATTTGCTGGTACTGTTAATGAGCATGCGGTATTGCAAGTGCCACACCGAGAGGCCCTACTTTGTTTAATTAGAGGGGGCCCTGCCAGTGACGTAACTAGAAATGACTTGGCCCCACAGCAAATTTTTGAACGGGCCCCCTTACCCCAGCAACTTCTTTGCAACTCTTGACTCCTGTGCAACCCCCACTCTTGTGGCTAGTCAAGATAGTGCTCTCAGATGAGGCCCTGGCAGCAGCTCCGTCCCCATACAAAAACTACAGATATACAAAGAAATAAAACAATTGCACTTATTCTGATATAATGGAGCTCCAGAGATAGATCCAGAGTAAAATGTCTTCCAAACTTTGCTGTACCCAAAAGTCTGGGTTTCCATCTAGGTGTTGAAGCCTGGGTCCATGTGTGGTTCTAGTTTACTTTTGCATACAATACCTTTTGGAACATCTGGATCTATCCCTGGTGCTGAAAGTCTGTTGTCTTATAACCCTCATTCCTTTGTGTAACTGTAGAACAATGTGTCTCAATCGTTGTTCCATGGAACCTTAGGGTTTTTTTTAATCTGCTCAGGGGTTCCTCAGAACTGAGCAGCAGAAGAACTGTCACTATTACACATGTGCCAAACAGATTTCAGATGCATCAAAATGCTTTGCACAGTCAATATGCATAAGCAAAATACCATTTTCTATAGAGGTCTTGTCCGTAAAATGGCTGCAGATGGAGGGTCATGTGATGAGGCAAATCACCTCCATGTGATGTCTCCTCCATTCAAATACAATGCACCACCTGCACTTGTTCTGTTGGGAGTTTAGTGCAGGTGCAGTTTGAATAGAGAAGGCATCACATGGAGGTGATTTTCCTGGTCACATGACCCTCCATCAGCAGCCATCTTATGGACATGTGCGGAAAGAAAAAAGACGTAATAAACAAATGGGCATACTTTATGAAATATAGAAAATGGTCCAGAATTTCAACAAAGACTATTAGTAAGTGCCATGTAGTCATCTTACCTACACATTGGTAACAAGTAGCCAGAAAGTGGCCAACCTCTTTAAACTGCCCCATATCAAGGGGGTCCAAAAAGGGGAAGGGGTTCCACAGGAGTGGGAAGTTTGTTGAGGGGTGGTTTCCCCATTGCATTAAAGTTTGAATGATTCAGGCAGATTTATTAATTCTGGCATTTCACATACTTTTGTCTTAAACAAAAATCTATAGGAATAAATTGAGGCAAATTTATTAAGAGGTGCCTGCCTGCTATGTGCAGGCGCTGATTTGAGCTTTTATTATGTGCTGTTTTGTGTCTTAAGAATTCTGACAAATCTGTACCTTACCAAAGTTGTCTATCCTTGCTGTAAATGTTTTAATGTACGGGATTTGATAGGTGGCTAGGAAGCATATTGCTAAATTATTTGGTAAGAGGTTTTCTGGGAGTACAATATTAATGATCTATCCTCAGGATCGGTCATCAGTATGTGATTGGTGGGGGCCTAACTCATGGCACCCCCACTGATCACCTATTTGAAGAGGCTGGGGCACTCCTGTAAGCGCTGCTGCCTTCTCACAACTCATCACGCACAGCGCCATATATAATAAAGTGGCTGTCCTTGGTATTGTCATCCTGGCCCATTCACTTGAATGAGACTGAGCTGCACAAAGGCCATGTGACTGATAAACGTGACAACACTGACCTGTAGTAATGACCAGAGTGCTGCAGCCTCTTCAAACAGCTGATCTGGGACGGCGCTGGAAGTCGGACCCCCACTGATCTCATATTAATGACATATCCTGAAGATAGGTCATCAATATTTCACTCCCAGAAAACCTGTAAGTGTCATATGTAATTGCTTCTTATTTTTAGTGCTACATGTATTCATGAAGGGCTAATCCATCCTCCAAATCCTGCACAGCACTGCCTTAGTGAAGTCTGAATTATATTTAAGAGTTTCCTGAAATTCAATTTATTTTACAAGAGTCTTTGGTCCAACTGTTATCACCATGGTAACTCAGGGCGTAATGACAATCTTCACCGAGCATCTCAGGAGAAGACTATTGATTGCACATTGAGATAAGTTCACAGCATGTCCACAAAGGAAAGCCCATATGACCAGTGACCTTGTGTCGGCTGGAAGTTTTATTCTTTCTCTTCTTGGTAGGCTTAATATTGCACTTAAAGCAAATCCCAAAGGAAATGCAGGGCTATAAGCAACTGAATTGTAAATGAATAATTCAATTTGATGTGTAAACTGCAATGAAACTAGTTAATTTTTGAAATAATCCAAACCAGGCAGCAACCAGTATGCTTTACTAAACATAATGGGAGAAAGGTGGCCCCACAAAAGGTTAATAAGAGTGCAAGTCTACATATAAAACATAGGTTACAACACACAAAAAAAGCAAGCATGCACCTCTCAAAATTATATTTGGCATCTTTATTACAAAATAATGTGATACAAGACAAAAAAAATAAGAGTCTGGGTTAAAAGATGTACCAAACATGCAAAAATTCCATAGGAAGATCTATAGGGCCCAAAACTGCATGTGCAATATGCATCTACATAAAAGGGGTACAAAATAGTAAGACTAAGGCCACAGTCACACAACAGTGAAAAAAAATGTCTGTTAAGGCTTGATCACACGACCGTATGTATTTTGCGGTCTGCAAAAACGGATCCGCTAAAATACGGATGACGTCCACCCCTAATAGAACAGTACTATCATTGTCCGTAAGGCAGACAATAATAGGACATGTTCTATATTTTTGCGGAACGGAAATACAGACACACGGAAACGGAATGTACACGCAGTACCTTCCGTTTTTTTTTTTGCGGACCCATGGAAATAAATATACGGTCCGCAAAAAAAACGGAACGGAAACAAAATATGGTCGTGTGACTTTTTTTTGCGGACCCATGGAAATGAATGGTTCCACATACGGTCCACAAAAAAAACGGAACGGACACGGAAACAAAATATGGTCGTGTGAATGAAGCCTTAGAAACAGCAAAACAGCCCATTTTTTATGGACTTTTTTCACTGATGCCTTTCTGAAATCCTATTTATTGTTGGTCGTCATTCAGGGGCCATCAAAGAAATGGCTGTGTGAATAAACCCATAGACTATCACTGTTCTTAAAACGGTTGTGTGATGGCCATTTAAAAAAATCAGTCACACGACTGTTTTTCACTGTCAAGGGAATGTTGTCTTGTTGTCTTAACCCCTAGAGGACCCTTCAATTTTCCATTTTTTGCATTTTCATTTTTCACTCCCCGTCTTCCCAGAGCCATAACTTAATAACATAATTTTTATTTTTTCATTCACATAGCCGCATGTGTTTTTTGCGGGACAAGTTTTATTTTGTAATGGCACCATTTAATATAGCATATGAAGTAGTGTGGAGCTGGAAAAAATGCAGTTCTTTCACAGTTTTATGATTTTTGTTTTTACAGCATTCCTTATGCAGTAAAATGGACCTGTTACCTCATTCTCCAGGTCAGTACAATTACAACGATACCATACTTGTATAGGTTTTTCTTGTGTTTTAATACTAAAAAAAAACTTTGTAAAAAATGTGTTTTTTTCCTTTTCATTGCCATATTCTAAGCCCTATAACTTTTAATATTTATGTATATGGAGTTATGTGAGGGCTCTTTTTTGTGGGGTGATCTGTACTTTTCAGTGGTACCATTTTGAAGTGTGTATGACTTTTTGATCACTTTTTATTGAATATTTTCGGGGAGTTGAAGTGACAAAAAATGGCAAATTGGCCATTTGTTTCCATTGTGTCATTTGCCGTATGAGATAAACATTGTTATATTTTAATAGTTCAGGTCTTTTTGTATGTGTCCTTTTTGTTTGTTTATATTTTGGGGAAAGGGGGTGATTTGAACTTTTATATTTTTTTTATTTATATTTTTAAAAACTTTTTTTTTTCATTGACCATAACCAGCAATCATTAGATTGCCAACTGTATTCTGTGATGGATATTTATCTATCATAGAACATACCACTCACTCTATTCCAATACAGTGCTGCCACCTGCAGGCCTGTATTGGTATATTCCAGTGATTGGTATCAGAGCCTGCTTAACCCTTACACTCCCAGCAGGAGCTGCGTTCGCCCAATCAGCTGCAGGGGTCTGGCAGTGGTTGATAGCCGGACCCCTGCTGAAAACACCGATGCCGGTGTATTAACCCTCGCACTGCCGAGGTCAGCGCTGATCGCGGCACATGCGATGTCTGTGCTGGGAGGGAGAGCCCTTCCATAGGCATCGGGCTGCCTTCTATAGAAGCCTGTGAGATCCAGCCCCCCCAAGTTAGATTGAGGTAGCAGGTGAACCACCCAAAAATTTACCCTGACACAGCCTGGTGGTGAACCCAGAGTGACCAAGTGAGACTGAGGTAGCAGGTGAAGCACTTAAAATTTTACCATGACACGGAATGGCGGTGAACGTCAGACGCCGCCTGCATGATATTAGGGACAGAGCTGCTGTCTGTCAGGGAGAGTGTTAGGGCTTGAATTTAGATGTTGGTTAGGCAGGAATCACCCACAAAGAACCCAATAGCCCTTCTAAGGGCTACAAGCACCTTTTTTTTTTTGGTCTCCTCCTGGCTTCTGGCTGGGACTTGTAGTGCAGCGACCGCCATCTTGGCTGCACACTGTTAGGGCGTGAAATTAGAATGTGGTTAGGCAGGCATCATCCACAAAGAGCCCAACGCTCCTTCTAAGGGCTACAACGACATTTTTTTGGCCTCCTCCTGGCTGCTGGCTGGGACTTGTAGTGCAGCGACCGCCATCTTGGCTGCACACTGTTAGGGCGTGAAATTAGAATGTGGTTAGACAGGAATCATCCACAAAGAACCCAACGCTCCTTCTAAGGGCTACAACGACCTATGTTTTTTGGCCTCCTCCTGGCTGCTGGCTGGGACTTGTAGTGCAGCAACCGCCATCTTGGCTGCACACTGTTAGGGCGTGAAATTAGAATGTGGTTAGGCATGAATCATCCACAAAGAACCCAACGCTCCTTCTAAGGGCTACAACGACCTTTTTTTTTTGCCTCCTCCTGGCTGCTGGCTGGGACTTGTAGTGCAGCGACCGCCATCTTGGCTGCACACTGTTAGGGCGTGAAATTAGAATGTGGTTAGGCAGGAATCATCCACAAAGAACCCAATGGTCCTTCTAAGGGTTACAACTACTTTTTTTTTTGGCCTCCTCTCGGCTGCTGGCTGGGACTTGTAGTGCAGCGACCGCCATCTTGGCTACACACTGTTAGGGCGTGAAATTAGAATGTGGTTAGGCAGGAATCATCCACAAAGAACCCAACGGTCCTTCTAAGGGCTACAACAACCTTTTTTTTGGCCTCCTCTCGGCTGCTGGCTGGGACTTGTAGTGCAGCTACAGCCATCTCGGCTGCACGTTGTGCACAGCGACTGGTGGCAGAAGAGACAGCACGTGGTCCACACAGACCCAAAAGAAATTGCCCAAAGTCCTCTCAGTACTCATTTTTGCTGCTGCTGTACCTTGGCTTGCCGGGATCTGTAGTGCAGTCTTCGGAATACGTTTTTTCTCTCAGTTATATATACTACAGTCCAGTGAACAATTATGTCGTGTGCTGTACAGTAGTGTCAGTCTAGGGTATACGTTTTTTCTCTCAATTAGATATCCTACAGCACAGTGAAATATTCTGTCGTGTGCTGCACAGTAGCCGGAGTGTAGAAAATATACGTTTTTTCTCTCAGTTATATATCATACAGTGCAGTGAAAAATTGAGTGATTTGCGGTACAATAGCCGCCGTCTAAAGACTAAGATTTTCTCTCAGTTATATATACTATAGTGCAGTGAAAAATTCTGTCGTGTGCTGCACACTAGCCGGAGTATAGAAAATATACATTTTTCGTCTCAGTTATACATTATACAGTGCAGTGCAAAATTCTGTCGTGTGCTGCACACTAGCCAGAGTCTAGAAAATATACATTTTTTTCTCTCATTCATATATCCTACAGTGCAGTGAAAAATGGTGTGCGTTATACTAGCGACAGTCTAGAGAATACGTTTTTTCTCTCAGATACATTTAATACAGTCCAGTGAAAAATTCTGTGGTGTGTGGTACACTATCCGCAGTCTAGAGAATACGTTTGTGGCCTCAGATATTAATTCGACAGTTTAGTGATTACACAAAATGTTGAACCCAAGGGTTAAGGGTCGAGGACGTGAGCGTCCAAATGATGTAGGGGGGCAGAGGCCATGGTCCTGGGCAGGGTGACACAGTACCTACTGATGAGGGAGCAGTGGAACCCCGCAGAGTTTCGCTCCCTAGCTTCATCTCGCAACTTACAAGGTCACGTGGTACACCACTATTGAAACCACAACAGTGCGAACAGGTGATGACGTGGATAGCGGATAATGTGTCCAAGTAATTTATCCACCACCCAGTCTTCCACACAGTCCACCCACTGTGCTCCAGCTCAACCTCCTTCCCCCCAGCCTGCCCCTTGTTGGGGTGTTGGAGTCGTTGCCGTTAGAAACAGTCCTCACTCAGGTCTTGGCAAAATAAGCTCATGTAAAACAAATTTAAAAAAAAACAAAGTTCAGAAGAATAAGGGGTTAAGTTGCAGCTACCTTAGGATCAAGTAACACCCCAGCTCTCAGCTCATCCAGTCTGAACTGAAGATCCCTCCACCTACATACAAGTGCACTTATATACAATTTACCAGTTCCCAGAATCCATCAGTCTTAAAGGAGCATGCATTTGGTTTAAAACAGAAATATTGCACATAAATCATACATTAAACTACATAAAACAAAAAGCATTCTAGCTGTCTCCTTTTAAAATAAAAAAGGAGCTTACAATCTACAGTATATACATTTTACCAAATTATACCAAACATAACATAAGAACATAAACCCACTAGGTTTGGCTGCAGCTGTGCCTCACCTGGCAATAATTAGCAGCACCCTATATAAACCCAGCATACCCTCTCCTCAGGTTTAGTCTCCTGCAGGTAAGTAGCTGGTAATGCTGTGTGTTTGGCGGTGGGGAATACTGAGCTAGTTTGTCTGTGGAAATGATAGTGGGCAGAGACAAAGGTTTGCTGGCCAGCATGTGAAAAAAGAGAGAGAAAGATACATACATACAGATAGACAGACTTGCTCACTATTAACCCCTCAACACCCCTCCCATAGAAAATATGGATTCAGATCCGGCATACTCACAGGAAGTCTTTTCAGGACCCTACCCAAATACACAAACCACTGCTCAACAGCAACCTGAGCAGTTGCTCTGTCCCGATGCCCAAAATGTAGAACTTTCGCAGTCTGTGGGTGATGAGAGTGTGGACTTGCAAGTAGTGCGTCAAGAGGTGTCGGATGATGATGAGAGACGGTTGTCAGACATTGACGTTTTTGTCAGGGCAGTAAGTCCGAGGGGGGAGCAGAGTGAGGAATCGGAGGAAGAGCAGGTGGATGATGAGGTGACTGACCTGAGCTGGGTTGGTAAGCCTAGCCAAGACAGTGCTTCTGAGTGGGAGGCAAGTGCAGCACCAGAACAGGTTGGAAGAGGCAGTGGGGTGGCCAGAGGGAGTAGCAGGGCCAGAGCAAGTAGATCAGCCACTGTTTCATGTAGTGAAGCTCCCGTGCCGAGGCCTAGATGTTCGCAAGTCTGGAGGTTTTTTAAAGAATGTGAGGATGACCGACGGACTGTGGTGTGCAACCTGTGCCACACCAGGATCAGCGGGGGAGCCACCACTACCAGCCTAACCACTACCACCATGCTCAGGCATATAAGTGCTGAACACATGGCTCAATGGAACCAAGGCCTTTCACCTCCTGCTTATCACACCACTGCTCCTACCCCTTTGTCACATGCTGGCTCAGCGAGTCAACCCCCCGCCCAGGACCCTGGCACAAGCGCCTCCCATCCTAAAACCACCACTTTACCTCCACGATCCTCCACACCCTACACCAGTGTGTCCCAGTGCAGCCTTCAGCTCTTTGCATCAGACATTGGAGCGCAAGCACAAACGCAAATACATTTCCACCCACCCACCCACATGCACAAGCCCTAAACATCCACATTTTAAAACTGCTGAGCCTGGAGATGCTGCGATATAGACTGGTAGAGACTGAGGCTTTCCGCAACCTGATGGCGGTGGCTATCCCTCGGTACTTGGTTCCCCACTATTTTTCACGATGTGCCGTCCCAGCCATACACCAGCACGTGTCAGAGAACATCATCCGTGCCCGGACCAACGCGGTTATTGAGAAGGTCCACCTAACCACGGACACGTGGACAAGTGCTGGAGGGCAGGGACACTATATCTCCCTGATGGCACATTGGGTTAACTTGGTGGAGGCTGGAATCGAGTCTGACCCTGGGGCCGCTCATGTAATGCCCACACCAAGGATTGCGGGGCCTACCTCGGTCATGGTTTCTCAGACTTATTATGCCTCTTCCTCCCACCCCTCCTCCTCCTCCTACTCTCAAATACAATCTGTGAGCACGGCGCCTTCAGTCGGTAGCTCTAGGCGCAGCAGCACTGCCATGGGTAAGCGCCAACAGGCGGTGCCGAAACTGCTGAGCATAGGTGACAAGAAGTACACCGCCCAAGAGCTGTTACAGGGCATCACGGCGCAGACCGATCTTTGGCTGGTGCCGCTGAAACTCAAACCAGGCATGGTTCTGTGTGACAACGGGCGTAACCTGGTGGCGGCTTTGCAACTCGGCAGGCTCACACATGTGCCATTATACACCAATACTATTTCCCAAAGTAACAACAACCCATATAAACACCGCATATAAAACCTGCTTGGCCCACGTGTTCAATCTTGTGGTTCAGCGGTTCCTCAAGACCTACCCCAATTTTTCTGATTTGCTCACCAAGGTGCGACGCATCTGTGCGCATTTCCGCAAGTCAACCACAGATGCTGCCACTCTCAGGGCAGTGCAAAGGCGCTTACGACTTACAGATCACTGACTGTTGTGCAACGTGCCCACACAATGGAATTCCACATTACACATTTTAGCCAGGGTTTACCAGCAGCGAAGAGCAATTCTAGACTGCCAGATGACAACTTCCACAAGAACTGGTAGTCAGGTTAGTCAGCTTCTTCAAGTGTACAATGAGGAGTGGACGTGGATGTCTGATATCTGTCAGGTGTTAAGCAACTTTGAGGAGTCAACACAGATGGTCAGCGGCAATGTCGCCATTATCAGCGTCACCATCCCGCTGCTTTGTCTGCTGAAAAAGTCACTGCTCAGCATGAAGTCAGAGGCTTTGCTCTTGTCACAGGAGATGGGGAAAGAAGATACATTGCTTGATAGCCAGACCACCCTCAGGTCTGTTTCTCAGCACGTATTGGTAGGGGATGAGGAGGAAGAGGAGGAAGAGAAGGAGACTGTTGGCGAGACTGAAGAGGGTACCTATGCTCATTCCTTCTTATCTGTTGAGCGTGTATGGGCTGAAGAGGAGGATTTGGAGGAGGAGGAGGAAATAGAGAGTCAGCCTATTGAGGAGATTATTGCGTGTTGGGACTCTGGCGCACATGGCTGACTTCATGTTAGGCTGCCTTTCCCGTGACCCTCGCGTTAGAAGCATTTTTGACAACACCAATTACTGGGTGTTCACCCTACTGGATCCCAGGTACAAGAAGAACTTTTCCACTCTCATTCCTGTAGAGGAAAGGAGTATGAGAGTGAATCAATATCAACAGTCCCTAGTGCACAAGCTGAAACTATCCTTCCCATCTGACACCGCTAGCGGCAGAGGACGTAGTTCTGTTGGCCAACTCGCGGGGAGAGGAGGGGAGCAGGCAGCTTGTCAAGCACTGGAAGGGGAACACTCTCCAAGGACTTTGCAAGTTTTATGGCACCCCAGCAAGACTATGTCACCCGTCCCCCAGTAGGGGGGGAGCTGTTCAGAAAGATGGTGAGGGAGTACCTAGGTGACCATACCAACATCCTGCGTGATCACTCTGCTCCATACAACTACTGGGTTGCAAAGCTGGACACATTACCCGAACTGGCGCTGTACTCCTTGGAGGTGCTGGCCTGCCCTGCCGCTAGCGTGTTGTCAGAGCGGGTCTTCAGTGCAGCTGGTGGCATCATCACTGATAAGAGTACACGCCTGTCAACTGACAGGCTGACTATTATTCAAATGAATAAAGCCTGGATTTCACCGGAATGCAAATCTCCAGCGGGGGAAAGCAGCTCAACATATAGATTCTTTATGTATCCTCTCCTCCTCCTCCTTCTCTTCTTACACAAATGCTGAGCCAACAGGCAATGTTTCTGAGGGCCAACTGGCGCTCTATACAAACAATGTTTACGGAGGGCCACCTACAGGCCCTCTTTCCAACAAATTTTTTAGTAGCGTCAACTACAGATACTCAAAAACAATTTTATAGGAGGGTCAACTACAGACACTCCAAAAACAATTTTACAGGGGGGTCAACTACAGACACTCCAAAAAAATTTTTTGGGAGGCTCACCTACAGCCATTTGACTGCAATCTCAGTCTGACCAAGGCATTGGTGGTGTCACCGCCATGCTGTGTCAGTGTAAAATTTTATGTGCTTCACCTACTACCTGAGTGTAACTTCGTCACTCTTTCGTCACCGCCATGCTGTGTCAGTGTAAAATTTTATGTGCTTCACCTGCTACCTGAGTGTAACTTGGTCACTCTGTTGTCACCGCCATGCTGTGTCAGTGTAAAATTTTATGTGCTTCACCTGCTACCTCAACTAACTTGGTCACTTGTTGGTGTCAACACTAGAGTGCGGCTACTATACCGCACACTAGAGAATTGTTCACTGCACTGTAGTATATATAACTGAGAGAAAAAAAGGAATTTTTAGACTGCGGCTATTTTACTGCAAAACACTACATTTTTCAATGGACTGTAGTACATATAACTGAGAAAAAAACGTAGTCTTTAAATGGCGGCTATTTTACCGCAAAGCACTCCATTTTTCACTGGACTGTAATACATATAACTGAGAGAAAATACGTATTTTATAGACTGACGCTGCTGTGCAGCACACTAGAGAATTGTTCACTGGACTGTAGTACATATAACTGAGAAAAAAACGTAGTCTTTAAATGGCGGCTATTTTACCGCACAGCACTCCATTTTTCACTGGACTGTAATACATATAACTGCGAGAAAATACGTATTTTATAGACTGACGCTGCTGTGCAGCACACTAGAGAATTGTTTACTGGACTGTAGTACATATAACTGAGAAAAAAACGTAGTCTTTAAATGGCGGCTATTTTACCGCAAAGCACTCCATTTTTCACTGGACTGTAATACATATAACTGAGAGAAAATACGTATTTTAAAGACTGACGCTGCTGTGCAGCACACTAGAGAATTGTTCACTGGACTGTAGTTTATATAACTGAGAATAAAAACGTATTCTCTAGACTGCGGCTAGTGTATCGCACACCTCACAATTGTTCACTGGACTGTAGTTTATATAACTGAGAATAAAAATGTATTCTCTAGACTGCGGCTAGTGTACCGCACACCTCACAATTGTTCACTGGACTGTAGTTTATGTAATTGAGTGAAAAAATGATTCTCTAGACTGCGGCTAGTGTATCGCACACCTCACAATTGTTCACTGGACTGTAGTTTATATAACTGAGAATAAAAACGTATTCTCTAGACTGCAGCTAGTGTACGGCACACCTCACAATTGTTCACTGGACTGTAGTTTATATAACTGAGAATAAAAACGTATTCTCTAGACTGTGGCTAGTGTACCGCACACCTCACAATTGTTCACTGGACTGCAGTTTATGTAATTGAGTGAAAAAAATTATTCTCTAGACTGCGGCTAGTGTATCGCACACCTCACAATTGTTCACTGGACTGTAGTTTATATAACTGAGAATAAAAACGTATTCTCTAGACTTCGGCTAGTGTACCGCATACCTCACAATTGTTTACTGGACTGTAGTTTATGTAATTGAGTGAAAAAAATTATTCTCTAGACTGCGGCTAGTGTATCGCACACCTCACAATTGTTCACTGGACTGTAGTTTATATAACTGAGAATAAAAACGTATTCTCTAGACTGCGGCTAGTGTACCGCACACCTCACAATTGTTCACTGGACTGTAGTTTATATAACTGAGAATAAAAACGTATTCTCTAGACTGCGGCTAGTGTACCGCACACCTCACAATTGTTCACTGGACTGAAGTTTATGTAATTGAGTGAAAAAAATGATTCTCTAGACTGTGGCTAGTGTATCGCACACCTCACAATTGTTCACTGGACTGTAGTTTATATAACTGAGAATAAAAACGTATTCTCTAGACTGCGGCTAGTGTATCGCACACCTCACAATTGTTCACTGGACTGTAGTTTATATAACTGAGAATAAAAACGAATTCTCTAGACTGTGGCTAGTGTACCGCACACCTCACAATTGTTCACTGGACTGTAGTTTATGTAATTGAGTGAAAAAAATTATTCTCTAGACTGCGGCTAGTGTATCGCACACCTCACAATTGTTCACTGGACTGTAGTTTATATAACTGAGAATAAAAACGTATTCTCTAGACTGCGGCTAGTGTACCGCACACCTCACAATTGTTCACTGGACTTTAGTTTATGTAATTGAGTGAAAAAATGATTCTCTAGACTGCGGCTAGTGTGTCGCACACCTCACAATTGTTCACTGGACTGTAGTTTATATAACTAAGAATAAAAACGTATTCTCTAGACTGCGGCTAGTGTACCGCACACCTCACAATTGTTTACTGGACTGTAGTTTATGTAATTGAGTGAAAAAAATTATTCTCTAGACTGCGGCTAGTGTATCATACACCTCACAATTGTTCACTGGACTGTAGTTTATATAACTGAGAATAAAAACGTATTATCTAGACTGCGGCTAGTGTACCGCACACCTCACAATTGTTCACTGGACTGTAGTTTATGTAATTGAGTGAAAAAAATTATTCTCTAGACTGCGGCTAGTGTATCGTACACCTCACAATTGTTCACTGGACTGTAGTTTATATAACTGAGAATAAAAACGTATTCTCTAGACTGCGGCTAGTGTACTGCACACCTCACAATTGTTCACTGGACTGTAGTTTATGTAATTGAGTGAAAAAAATTATTCTCTAGACTGCGGCTAGTGTATCGCACACCTCACAATTGTTCACTGGACTGTAGTTTATATAACTGAGAATAAAACGTATTCTCTAGACTGCGGCTAGTGTACCGCACACCTCACAATTGTTCACTGGACTGTAGTTTATGTAATTGAGTGAAAAAAATTATTCTCTAGACTGAGGCTAGTGTATCGCACACCTCACAATTGTTCACTGGACTGTAGTTTATATAACTGAGAATAAAAACGTATTCTCTAGACTGCGGCTAGTGTACCGCACACCTCACAATTGTTCACTGGACTTTAGTTTATGTAATTGAGTGAAAAAATGATTCTCTAGACTGCGGCTAGTGTATCGCACACCTCACAATTGTTCACTGGACTGTAGTTTATATAACTAAGAATAAAAACGTATTCTCTAGACTGCGGCTAGTGTACCGCACACCCTCACAATTGTTACTGGGACTGTAGTTTATGTAATTGAGTGAAATAATTATTGTCTAGACTGCGGCTAGTGTATCGCACACCTCCCAATTGTTCACTGGGACTGTAGTTTATATAACTGAGAATAAAAACGTATTCTCTAGACCTGCGGCTAGTGTACCGCACACCTCACAATTTTTTACTGGACTGTAGTTTATGTAATTGAGTGAAAAACGTTATTCTCTAGACTGCGGCTAGTGTATCGCACACCTCACAATTGTTCACTGGACTGTAGTTTTATATAACTGAGAATAAAAACGAATTCTCTAGACTGTGGCTAGTGTACCGCCACACCTCACAATTGTTCACTGGACTGCAGTTATGTAATTGAGTGAAAAAAATTATTCTCTAGACTGCGGCTAGTGTATCGCACACCTCACAATTGTTCACTGGACTGTAGTTTATATAACTGAGAATAAAAACGTATTCTCTAGACTGCGGCTAGTGTACCGCACACCTCACAATTGTTTACTGGACTGTAGTTTATGTAATTGAGTGAAAAAAAATATTCTCTAGACTGCGGCTAGTGTATCGCACACCTCACAATTGTTCACTGGACTGTAGTTTATATAACTGAGAATAAAAACGTATTCTCTAGACTGCGGCTAGGTGTACCGCACACTTCACAATTGTTCACTGGACTGTAGTTTATGTAATTGAGTGAAAAAAATTATTCTCTAGACTGTGGCTAGTGTATCGCACACATCACAATTGTTCACTGGACTGTAGTTTATATAACTGAGAATAAAAACGTATTCTCTAGACTGCGGCTAGTGTACCGCACACCTCACAATTGTTCACTGGACTGTAGTTTTTGTAATTGAGTGAAAAAAATATTCTCTAGACTGCGGCTAGTGTATCGCACGCCTCACAATTGTTCACTGGACTGTAATATATATAACTGAGAATAAAAACGTATTCTCTAGACTGCGGCTAGTGTACCGCACACCTCACAATTGTTCACTGGACTGTAGTTTATATAATTGAGAAAAAAAATTATTCTCTAGACTGCGGCTAGTGTATCGCACACCTCACAATTGTTCACTGGACTGTAGTTTATATAATTGAGTGAAAAAAATTATTCTCTAGACTGCGGCTAGTGTATCGCACACCTCACAATTGTTCACTGGACTGTAGTTTATATAATTGAGAAAAAAAACGTATTCTCTAGACTGCGGCTAGTGTATCGCACACCTCACAATTGTTCACTGGACTGTAGTTTATATAACTGAGTGAAAAAACGTATTCCCTAGACTGCACTACAGATCCCAGCAAGCCAAGGTACAGCAGCAGCAAAAATGAGTACTGAGAGGACTTTGGGCAATTTCATTGGGGTCTGTGTGTGGAGCCAAGTGCCCACCAGCAGCCAGAGAGGAGGAAAAAAAAAAATGTCGTTGTAGCCCTTAGAAGGAGCGTTGGGTTCTTTGTGGATGATTCCTGCCTAACCAGATTCTAATTTCACGCCCTAACAGTGTGCAGCCAAGATGGCGGTAGCTGCACTACAAGTCCCAGCCAGCAGCCAGGAGGAGACCAAAAAAAAAACGTGCTTGTAGCCCTTAGAAGGGCTGTTGGGTTCTTTGTGGGTGATTCCTGCCTAACCAACAACTAAATTCAGGCCCTAACACTCTCCCTGACAGACAGCAGCTCTATCCCTAATCTCATGCAGACGGCGTATGACGCGAGCAGCGCGGGACCAGATTCTTATATTCCCAGGTCATCTGATCTGGCCAGCCAATCCCTGCTATCGACTTGTAGGGGCCCCACGTGATGCTAGGAGGTACCAAAGACTCTCCTGCATGTTGATTGGCTGAAAAAAGGCGGCTAACATGCAGGAAGAGGAAGTTGCCATTTCCTCGAGGATCGCGATATGCTCGTCCGAGTAGCGAGCATATGCGAATACCCTAATGCTCGAACGAGCACCAAGCTCGGACGAGCATGTTCGC